>JAAEAF010011007.1:0-13011 GCA_011037195.1 Triatoma infestans | reverse complement strand
TCCATTTGGTGGAGCATTGGTTTTACTAGCCGGTGACTTCAGCCAAACCCTTCCAGTGATATCTAACACCAGCTGATGAATTGCATCCTGCTTCAAATATTCAACTCTTTGGAGAACAGTAAAAAAAAAAAATCATTTAACAACGAATATGAGAGTTCAACTTCGAAACGATCCAACAGCTGGCCATATTTTCAAGACAATTACTCAAACTCGGTAACGACACTGCTCCTACAAATCCGGACAAGGAAAAAACCACCTTCCCATCTAATTTCTGCAACATTGTTCATTCAAAAGAAGGACTAGTAGAGAGGGTATTCCAAAGCATCGAACCAATTATCAAAATCACGCATGGTTAAGCCTAAAAATCAGACTGAGCCAAAGCGAAGCGTGGTCAGGTTAGCTAGTTAATTCATAAAAAAAAATCCACATTTCAATATTATTTATCGCATACTAAAATTAAAAAATTAATAATTAAAAAAAAAGTATTGAATGTATCAAATACATTTGATAAATGAAAAAAGGCAGGCAATGTATATAGTTAAGGCAGGCAATATATATAGAGTACAATATTTGCAATAACCTTTTTTTTAGAAGAAAGATCTAATGTTGCATCGCACTCTGATCTCATCCAAAAATCAAATTTTTTCAGGCAAATATTTAGAATAAAACAGTGAGAAACCTAAATATGTGAGATAAAAAAAAATCTCAAAAATGATATAATAATATAGAGAGACGGCAAAAGAAAGACGAACACACAGAGTCTAAAATTTAACAAGATCTCAATACTCCCTCTTACAGAATAAGATAAGAGTAATAATGTAATGATGCAATATATCTTCTGTCATTTTTTTTCTTTTCTTACATATTTTCTACAGTAATGTTAGTGTATAATCTACGAGAGAAAACCATTTTCTTTTTGTTTTGTTTTTTTCTTAAGATATACGGAATTGTTTCAAAGTTATACTCTCCAGCACAAGATATAAAATTTCTCTTGATCTTTGTTCAGTATAGTTTCTGTATAAATAGGGAATCTATTTCAGAGATATTTTCCGTGATAGCCTGCTTCTTTTTTGTGGTCATCGACGGGATTCGGGCGTTCGCCCATTATCAGGTTGCTTTTGTCAAACAGTGTGATAACATAGACTTGCATAGATTTGCAAATTTAGTTGATACATTGGTCTTTAAATGTTTTTGTTAAGGCCTAACTAGGTAAGAAGGGTCTTGGTACCTGAGTGGTAAAAAAAACACCTGTTTGGGTCTTTAAAGGAGTATATTGTACCTTTTTTAAATGGAAACATCCAACACGTGGGGATGTATAACTTAAACCATGTTTTTTGAAGGAGATTTACTTAATAATTACGATTGTAATGTGTACATCTTTGGGCGAATTAATAAGTGTAAATTGTATCGAAATATATTCTTGTTATATATTTTATGATTGTAAAGTAAGGAATTTTTCCGATGTATATATTTATAAATTTGGGATTTTTGAAGGTTGGAAGGCACAAAAGAAACAGTTAGTTGAGTCAGAGATACCTGGCCTACCCCTATCACTACATTTATTTAGGACAAATAAATTTGGAGAAGAGAGAATTTCCCCCTTCTCACTTTCTCCGGTCAGTTCAAAATTTTGTACCATAAAAAGAGTGAAGTCCGCCATTAGAAAAAGCCATGGTGGAAGTGCCCCAAGAAACCCAACCTTCTTCAAGTCAGAAAATATATAAAGTATGTAAGTTTTATAAAAAGCGGTTTCTCCTAAATATTGAATTTATTTATTTTTACTGTATTTATTAATCGTTTTTTTATTGTATATTTTTGAATCTATATATTTAATTGTTTTTTTTCCATCCTCTCCAACTTTTCTATAAACACAGACCTCACGAGATCCCTTTAGAGAAGATTTAAAATATAAATTATAACAATTAATTAACATATTTAATTTACCACCCCAATACAAATCTTATTACACCATACTATCTTAGTATTGTATTTATTTATTTATCACTGCGCGAAATAACACTGTGTTGTCAGCCGTGGGCTGCTGAGAAATAGTTACTGACAAGAAAAGATAAAATACGAGCTGGATGATTGTAAGATAGTATAGATAACATAAATAATATTTTGTTAAATAATCAATCTATATAAGCAGGTGGTTTGATAACACATTAAGAATGGGTTCTTTACGTGCCTAAATATAACGAATTCTAAACGAGACAAAAGCATCATCCTAATGATGGGCGAATGCCCGACACCGGTCGATGACCACCAAAAGAAGCAGGCTATCATAGAAAATATCTTTGATGCTTTGCAGCTTTGCGGAACCAACCACAACAATTTTCTAATTTTCTCTATATACAAATTTCATGTAAATATCCATGTATAATGAATCCTTTTGCTATTTTAAAGGAACATTTATTTGTCGCAGTTCTTTTATATGTTGGTCATTCGCCATTAAGGAAAATGACATAATGTTGGCAAAAAAATAAAAATAAAAATAAAAGAGGTGTTCAATTTTTTTTTTCTATTCTTCTATCTAAAGCAGTGGAAATGATGCTGGAATTTTGCCAAACATTGCTTACTTATATTTACAGTGATGTTCAGAATTCATGAAATGTCGATTGTCATTTATAGAAAAATAATGTTACTACTCTAAAAGCATTTTCCATTTTAAATAAAATTGAAAATGTTCCAGTGTATTTTCCGTTATAGCTTGATTTCTTGTATTAAGTTTCATTTTGTAATATATATATATCATCATTATTTTGTGAACAGAATATATGATGACCAACCGAACTCGATGGCAACACAACATGCTCTTCAACATGGTTTCCTAGAAAAAAGTTTATCTAAGAATGCATTGACCGAGCCCACATTCAAATAATTGTATTGATGCATTTCTAGAGAGGATTTGATTTAAAACTTACGACTATTTCCTGTCACTATTATTTGGATTACATTTTTGGAAAACATTAAGGGATTTCTGGGGGGAATCTATGACATTAGTCATAATTTTAAATTTGTATGCGTTGCCGCTCCACAGAAGCATAAGTAGTGATTGGTAATATTGAAAGAGGACATCATCCGTTATGCTATGGTAGGAGAGTGAGCTGTCTGGCAGAGGCGACAGCAGCAAATCCATTTTTGTTAAAAAATTTCAAAACTTGGTCGAAGCATTACCAAGAAGATATTTTAGAACTCATTTTTTTCAAATACTTATTTGGGCGTTTCAGCAAGATTTAGATTGGAAAAAAAACAGGAAGGGCGGCGAGCCTCATTCCACTACGACCTGCACCAAGAAGAGGTCTATTGTGGGATACCCTAAGATTATAGCACATCCTTTTAGTTTTCACCTACTCAGTCAGGTCTAGCAAAGCTTGAAAGTGGCTCCGTCATGAAGCTTGTGGCTTCGTGATTGCTTATCCCCAATTGCTTGTCTTCATCAGACCGGCACACTCACAATGGATGTGTATCGGGTTTTCCTCCTCGTCCTTACAAAATCGCCATAACGCGTTATCTGCTAGTAGTAATTGGTGCATGTGCCTATTCAGCCTACAATGCCCTGCTAATATACCCACTATTAGCCTTATATCCCTTCGCTTATGACTCAGTAGGTCCCTGGTAAATTTAGGTAAATGACTTTTAATAAAAAATTTAGCCTGCCTCTGCCTTGGTATTCTCTCCCACCATTGCAGCAAGATTTAGCACCTGCCCTCCCTCCAAGGCGAGATCCATCCAGGAGTGGCTAAGACTGAATGCTCCTGAGTTTATAAATGCTGCAGATTGACCCTCAGGAAGCCTAGACTTCAATCATCTAGATTAGATTACATCTTGAACGAAAGCTTGTTTACAGAGGACATTTCAAAGTCTGAACAGCCTAAAGAAGATTTTAGTGCGGACAGTTTGCAATTTTCCACTGCACTTCGATCGAAGGTTGGCCAAGGAGACTTAAAAGATACATTAAAGCTAAAAGTGTAATTTGGAATATTTTATTTCTTTAATTGTTCATGAATCTATGCCTCCCCTATTTTGTTTGTTTTTCATTTCAAACTGATGAGTTTCATTTCCTGTTTTTAACGTAATTATATTTATGGCAAGATTAAGTATATTTTATTATAAAAAGTTCAAGTTTGCAGAAAATTTTTGTCAATTATAAATATTTTTATTACATTAAGAGAAAATCTTTCAGTATTTTAATATTTTTTTTTTTAAGTATTTTTGAAAAAAAGAAGTGGTAATTTGAGAAAAATATTAACAGCAAATTTTAATTAATAATATTTTGACCATTTGAAAACTAGATCTGCTATATTAATGGTATTATTGTTTTGAAGCTTGTCTGAAACATGTGTTGAATTTGTCGAGAATAAACCGCCGGAATGTTGTTTAGCGTACAGATTTCCGCTACAAGTAACAAGTTAGTAGACGGACGACTGACCCTTTTACAGTTTGTATTGTGTTTAAATGGAATTACTACAGAAATTCATTAATTAGTATCCATATGAGTGCGAAAGGGGGGGGCATAGATTTATATACTCACTTTAATTTGTTTTACCACCACTGTAATAAAACTACGTCTGTGACATTATTTTATTATCTCTCTCTAGGAATTTTTTTTGTTTGTTGAATTTTGTATAAAGTTCTACTCTTCTAAATTAACAAATATTTTATGTAAATTGTTGCTTTATATTATGTGTTTTGTTTACTGTTTTCATGTTTTATTTATTTTAAAAATGTGTTAATTTATGAATTCTCACTGAATTATTAAAACCCTAGTTTTTTGGAATGTTAAATATTTTGCCAAGAGTTCTACTATTTTCCCGAAAAAATATGATTATCTCTAACTAAATTCCCCCCCCCCCCTTTATTTTTACAATTGATCCCTAAATTTAACACCTATTTAATGATTTCTTTTTGTATGCTAAGAACACTTAAGTTTCCAGGTTGAGACCACGTCACTAGTTTGCTATAAACCGACGTTTCGCCCATATTACAATGAGCTTCTTCACGGACGTGTCGCCTTTTGGTTGTTATAAAAAAAAAGAAAAAAGAAACGTCGGTTTACCCCCTGTGGTTTCGAGGGTAGAAAAGGGCCACAGTGTTTTCCGCTTGGCGTAAGAGGCGCCTAAAGGGGCAACTGTCCGTTGACCTAAACACCTTGTCCATTCATTACCTCTTCTTATCCTCTCCTTTCTACCATTTCCTAGTTTTCCTATGTTATCCTTTCCTTTTTCTGGACCCACAAGACCTGGACGTAGGAATAAAACGGTACTACCCCATAATGGAGAGACGATTAAGAAGCAGAATTATAGGGCCGCTGCCTGGATAAGTAAAACTGTTTGAGGAGAAGGAAAGAAAGTATGCCGAGTTTGGGGAAGAAATTAACAAGAATATGGAGGACAGAGAGAGTTACGGTTGTTCCTCTTTTCATTTCCACGACTGGAATTGTCCCCAAATGGCCTACATGATGGTATAACGCTTCTCAATATTCATCCCAGATTAACCATTTATGTTCAATACATGCCGTATAGTGCGGCAATTCTTAAATAATCAGTGAAAGTGTGCTTGGTATAACCCGCACATTTCTTACAAAAATTCCAGCAATAGCTGAGAAAAAATAAACAATAATAATAATAAATAAAAGGGAAGGGGAAGGGATTAACTCAGTGGTAGTGCGCTCGCTGGACTAAAAAATCGGTTCACTACCAGGAGCCTGGTTCGAGTCCAGCAGTGCTGCCCTTAGATTTTTCTTTTTCTAGGAGCATCTACAGTTCGGTGATGGGCAGTGTTGTCTGTAACGAGAGAACGAACACTGTCCGGATGCCGGCAGTGCATGGGCTCCAATGACCATAGATGTTAACGCGTATTAAATTAAAAAAATAAATAAATAAAAGTCTCAACCTTGCGATGTATCTTCTAAGTAATCTTCGGACAAAAGATGTCTTGTTTTATTTCTTGGTAGAGTGTTCATTATAGGTTGAATTTCGTCTTCTCCATTCTCGATAAACCCTCTCTTCAAGAGTGGAAAATTAACGAGTTTTCTGTTCGGTCGGTCACAGTGTCATACCCTTATCACTCATGCCCTAGATATGAGTCGATCTAAGATTTCTTTTTTCAATGTTTTATTTTTTTTTATTTGCAAGACATGCTTGTGTGATAATTTTTTTTTTAAACGCTTTGGTCACTAATAGATGTTAACCTCATTATCGGATGTTCATTTAAATTGTTTACTTATAGTTGCGAGATTTGTTTGTTTATTATCCTGCATTTGTAATTTTCATTTAAATCAAAATTTACAAATATATTTTTTACTCCAAGAATAAAATTATAAATGGTTTTTTGCTTCCAAGAGTTCAGGCTTTTTATGTATGCATTAAATATTTTATATTATTAAATATGGGTCCCAAATATAGTGAAAGAAAGTTGTCCCCAACCCTATTATTTATCTTTTTTGTATCGTGAATCAAATTGTGTTATATTAGACATAGTTACCATGTTTTGATAAATTATTAATTAGTGTTTTATGAGTTTCCCATCTTTTTAAAATTTATTCCCTGTAAAGAAAAATTAATTTTCCATCATTCTTTCAATTTCAAAACATGATTTGTTGCTGGAGGACCCAAGTCCACTCAGGTCAGGAAAATATATATATATTTTCATCGATTTTACAGATTTCGATTTATAGATTTTGTATTATTATATTAGAATTGATATTTTATTGATTAATTTGTGTATTTTAAGAAAACTAATAATTGTCTTTGTTTTCAGGTAAGTGGTCATATTTTGATTCATATCTCCATCAATATTGGTAAGTCACATTTTTTTTTTATGTTAATAATTTTCTTGCTTACAAAATCGTAAGTTCCTAATTAGATGTTGCAACATCCGGGGAAAGAAGTAGATTTGAGACAAGACAATTACTCCCTTCAATTCTGCTAATTTTACCTGAGTCAGAACGCGAGCGACGTACGCGATAGCTTTATCGTGTTACAGAATAGCTTTATTTTGGCTAATTAAAAAAAGGGGGCGCTTTACTTGTAGGAACTTCCATAAACTCTATCCACTGTTCACTATAAAGTTGAGAATCAACAGCTCTGTCGTCTGAAACTAGTTCAAAATGTAAAAGACGGTTTTAAAGAAAGGAGGAAGTCAGTTTTTTTTTTTTTGAAGGGGGCCAATGCACCGCGATCCTTTCCGATCTATTGTGCTATGCCCACTGGGTGTGGGCTATTGCCCAGAGCATCCGAACAGATGTCCTTCTCTGAACATCCGTTCTACAAAACCTCCATCAGGGTGAGATCCCTGAGGAATCCCAATGCACTGACGGGCTCTAGGGTATATCCCCCTCCTCCACCTGGTAGCTATCCAGGTTCTTGAATCTTCTCTGAGTGGCAGCCTCGCAGTCTGTTAGGAGATGTAGTGAAGTTTTCTCCAGCTCCCTACAGAATCTGCATGAGCTATCACTTTCCAAACGCAGCTTTACCAGGTGTCCTCTAAGTCGGCAATGCCCCGTGAGGAAACCCAATAAGAACGCAGAGCTTCTTCTTGCTCAATCCGATGCAGGCCTCCAATCTCCGTTGGTTATAATTTCCCAAGCAGATCTTAGCCTGCCGCAAAGCGGGGAGGGAGTATC
Organism: Triatoma infestans; assembly: GCA_011037195.1. Classification (NCBI taxonomy): domain Eukaryota; kingdom Metazoa; phylum Arthropoda; class Insecta; order Hemiptera; family Reduviidae; genus Triatoma; species Triatoma infestans. The sequence continues at coordinate 5,384 of JAAEAF010011007.1, read as the reverse complement.
AGAGTTGAGATCTCCTCGTCTCCTCCTCCTTCCTAAAGTTCCTCCAACAGAAACTGGTCGCTGACCCCCACAAAAAAGGTTCCGGCCCTAGGAGCGGGGGTCCTAGCGCCTAACTTGGCCAGGGCGTCGGCCATCTCATTCCCTTCAATGACAACATGCCCTGGCACCCACCACAGGGTAACTTTGTTCCTCCTGCCTAGGTAACTCGCAGATATAAACATATCATCTTAGTTTATAACATTATCCCGAAAACATTGATTTCTGGTATGATCTGCCTGGGGCGAATACTTGTCCCCCCCCAAACCTCTCTAAGCCTGCCGCAAATCGGGGGGGAGTATCAGAGTTGAGATCTCCTCGTCTCCTCTTCCTTCCTAAGTTCCTCCAACAGAACTGGTCGCTGACCCCCACAAAAAGGTTCCGGCCCTAGGAGCGGGGGTCCTAGCGCCTAACTTGGCCAGGGCGTCGGCCATCTCATTCCCTTCAATGTCAACATGCCCCGCCACCCACCACAGGGCAACTTTGTTCCTCCTGGTGACTCGAAGATATAAAAATATCATATTAGTTTATAACGTTATTCCGAAAACATTGATTTCTGGTATGATCTGCCTGGAGCGAATACTTGTCCACACCCCCAACCACAACTTCCTATTTTATGTTAAGATAAATAAGTAAATTTTTTTAAATCATTAAAAGAAAATTCTTCAGGTTTTAATTAATTATTTTATTAACAGCAATAGAAAAGAAAGGCGTATGTATGTTTTTATAACAGATTTTTCTAAATTACTGGTTTATAAAAGAAATACGATTATTATAAACCGTTATAAAAAGAAAATAATCTTATAAACATACTTCTTATAAAAAGACATGGAACAAGAAAAAAGAATCAAGAATTCAGTTAAGTGTTGTAAGAGATATGTTCACATTCATTTAGGCATCTTCTGAAACTGCTTCTGTTGTTTCATTAATTAAAATAATAACCATTACAAAATGGTTATTAAAATAGTTTAATATGATCTAAGAGAACACATTCACACACCATCCCTCATAGTGCGAGTATTGAGGGAGGGGTAAAAAGAAAATTATTGATGTATAAAGTTAATAAAGAAAGAATTGGTCAGTTGAAGAGAGAGAGAGAGAGACAGAGAGAGAGGGCTCACTGGATTGAGGCCACTAAACTGAGCGAGTTGTGCATTAGGAGGGATTGATTGGGCTAGAGGAGAAGAGACTGTCCGTGGGACAAATGGACATCAACCAATTTGGCAATATAAACTGTTACCGACATGACCTAACACACACAACACTTCTCACAACTATTATACGTATTTTATTATTATTATTAGTATTGATTACATTTTTAGTAAATTTAATTTTCACTATTTCACTTAACAATTAACCTTGACAATGATATATCCATCAAGTAGTAAGTATTAGGATGAAATTTTACAGCTTCATTTGTCCATTAATAACTTTTTTTTACTTTTATTGTTATAATTTCACCATTTTTTCATTTTTATCATTTTTTTTATTTGAAACATTTTCTTAGGGAAAGTGATATGATGATATTTTTTGGAGAAACCGAAATATTAAACTTTCTCTCTGAGCTACCACTTTAATAACAATTTATGAAATCTATCACCTGTATTAATATCTATTAAATGCAGTGTTAAAAATTCTAAGTTTGAAGAAAATCTGTTAACCGGAAGTGCCGCACGCAAGTAACCGGAAGTGCTCTTTCAGTATAGCTTCCTGAGTTTTTTTTCTTGTAAACTTCTCTATTGATTTTCTTTAAACTTGTATAGTAAAATTTGTAATGATTTTCAATACATACAAATAAAATTTATATGTCACGTAACGTTAAGAGCAAATTAAATAAATTCATAGTAAAAAATAAATTCCTAGAAAACTTGTTACATGTAATGTAATCAGTTTAAGATAGACAGTCATCTGTCTGTTTTCACCCCAATTTCAATAACTTTTAGTTAGGGAAGCGAATAGTCAAGTGGTTAGCATAATGGACTCCCACACGGAGGACCCGGGTTCGAGTCCAGCTGTACTACTCTTAAATTTTTTTTCTTCCTAGGAGCCTCTACAATTCACTGTCAGTCCGGTGATGGAACAGTGTTGTCTGTAACGAGAGTACACTGACCACAGATGTTGACGCGTCTTAAATTAAAAAAAAAAGAATAACTTTTACTTTCTCTTATTCCTACAGTAAGAGGAAGTATTGTAATCGTGCCAAATTGTCGATATCGAGTTTTCACCGGAAATATCCGTTTTGAGATTACCGGAGTTAAAAAAAGTGGTTTTTACAAAATGGTGTGTGTGTCTGTGAACAGCGTAGCTCAAAAACGAAAAATCGTATAAAGTTGAAACTTGATATTCCGTTTAGGTATCATAATGGGATGTGGCAGTACGTTATCTGTCAAAATTCCTCAACCGGAAGTACCCCTTTACTATGTTAGTTTTTTTACTTTTTTGCGATTTTCTCAAAAGTGACTCCATTGATTTTCTTCAAACTAGTTTATTAACTACATATACAAAAATCTACAACTTTTATTTAAAACATTTCTCTGGGAAAATTCATTTAAGGGCACTTTTGGCGGAGGGGTGGGGTTAGGTTGTTTTCTAAAGTGCTATTTCAATTTACTATACAATTCTGTCATCTAAATAATATAAAAAAAGAATTAAATGTGTTGTTGAAATTCCGAGTTTGAAAAAAAAAATCGGATGACCGGAAGTGTGTTTTTACTGAAATATATTTTTCAGTTTACTCTGGTATTATTGAAAACTGCTTCAACAATTTTCTTTAAACTAGGAATCTGAACTACACATATAAGAAGCTACAACTTTTATTTGAAACATTTCTCCTGGTATAGTCATTTAAGGGTTCCTTGGGGGGGAGGGGGTGGGGTCCGGTGTTATGTTGTTCAACTCAAAAAAATAAAAAAAAAGTTCTATCATAGTTGATTATACAATTCTACCATCCAAACAAAATTAATTAGAAATAAATAGATCGTCAAAATTCCTAGTTTCAAGACAATTAGTAAACCGGAAATGCGCTTTTACTGAACAGTTTTTTTCAATTTTCGACGAATTTCATTAAATTTGGTACACTATCTATAAAACTTGCCAATCACAATTTTGAAAACTGATGTAAGAGAAAGTTGTCTGTGTGAGTGTATCACACCAGTTTTTTTATTTTCTTATCGTTTTTTGACGATGACCATTTCGTTAATGCTTTAATATATTATTAATTTTCATTAATTTCATATATCATCCCAGTATTTTGAAAAGTTAATAAATTGCAATAAAATAGCTACCAGTATAAGAGAAATAATATTTCTTTATAAGTAAGAAACTTCAGTAATCATTTATTGTCCTTTTATGAGGAAGTAAAACTACTATTGCTGCTCTTACAGTGTTGTCTTACACAGAAAGCTTCTTACATGTTTTACTACTATTCATACTGAAAACATTAATTTATGGAGATCAATTAGCTGTAATTACTGCGTGATTAGTTCATTATTATGAATGTAAACAAACTGTTAATACTAGTTAAAAACTAGTGTGTTTTTTGTTTTTTTTTTTGTTTTCGTTTTAAATAATGTTTTATAAGATCTATTTGCTGTGAAAATGTTTTATTATTTCAAATTATAATGAATTATCTCTATAAATAAAATTTGTGTTTGTCCGGCCTTTTTTAATTACTTTTTAACTTTTTTGTCACGTCTTTCATGCGTTTTAAGACATATAAAATGCTTTTATTCTTTTTTATTTGCTTGCTTGCTTGCTTTGTTCTAAACAGGAAATTCGTAGAATTTGTAGTATTGATTACTAAGTCCTCGTAATTGGATTGGTTCGTCTCAGTATTTGGTAGGTATTATCGTGGCTTTGAAACATCTAGGTTTTTTGTAAGGGACGCTGCCAGCTGTACTATGCGCCTGAAAAACTGGGAAATTGTTCAACCTTATAATTTTTTAGGCTGACCCAGAATGCATAGTTGTATCAAAGGATTAGTGATGGGGCAACGTGGAGATCCCGAGAACAAGCCCAGCACTGCTGCCCTTTTCAATTCCTTGGAGCTCATTGTCCGGTGAAGGCAATGCATTGAGAAGGCTCCGGGCGGTCAAAGACCATAGATTTTGACATGCCTTAAATTAAAAAAAGTAAAAATCTGGTGTGAACAGTCATACAATTTTTTTTTGCATTAGCTTCTAAGCTATTTCTGCCATACATTATATATATATATATTCTCTATCTATATTTTGGGCAAAATAGATTAATATCCAACACAGTCAAAACTGTCAGACCATATAGCCTCAGTCCCATTGACATCCTTCATACTACCTTCAGATCCTTCATTTTCTTACACTTTCAACTTTTCTACTTACAACTAGATTACCGATTCATACCAATAAATACATCCATACAAGCTTATATACCAATAAATACTTGCATTCCAATAAATACATTCATTGTAACCACTATCATTTCACGCCTAAAATAATATGAGGTGGAGTACCCCTTTTTCTTAAAATTAAGTTTAAATTATTTTCACTATTTACACAACAATCATTCTCCCATTCGCACAGGTGCCGCCAGGATAGCCAATCTCCTCCAAAGAGAAGGTGGATCCCAAAATTACAACAGTGCAGAAAGACCTCGACAAACCAAAAGGGCACCCCCCCCCCACACTAATTCCAATACCTCTTCATCAGTTCTAATTTATACTCCTCTTCAAACATTCACTCTAATAAATACTTCCAGACTAATAAATACAGGCATACCTAACATAAAATAAAAACTTGATAAATATTATAAACATAAAATACATACTCTGTAATTTCGTCACAAACATATACAAATTTCTCTTACTCCTGTTTTCAAAATTGAAATTGAAAAATTTTATAATTACCAAATATAATGAAATTCGTCAGAGTTCGTTGAAATGCGTCGAAAACTGAAAAAAAAAAAAAAAAAAACAGCTCAGTAAAAGCGCACTAATTTTCTTGAAACTCGAAAACTTTGGGCCATATATTTATTGCTAATAAATTTTGTTTGGATGGTGGAATTGTATAATCAACTATGATAGCAATTTAGAGGAAATTATAACCCCACCCCTCTTACAGGAGAAATGTTTCAAATAAAAGTTGTAGCTGTTTATATGTGTAGTACATATTCTACTTTAAAGCAAATCGTTGGAGCCGCTTTCGAAAAAATACCAAAAAACTGAAAAATACATTTCAGTAAAAACGCACTTCCGGTCATCCGATTTTTATTCAAACTTGGAATTTCAAAAACATAGATTTAATTCTAATTAATATTACTGAGATGACACAATTGTATATTTAACTGAAATAACACTTTAGAGAGAAACCTAACCC
>JAAEAF010011006.1:0-29264 GCA_011037195.1 Triatoma infestans | reverse complement strand
GAAATAGCACTTTAGATGAAAACCTAACCCCACCCCACCCCCTATAACTGCCCTTAAATGGATTTTCCCAAAGAAATGTTTCAAATAAAAGTTGTAGCTCGTTGTATGTGTAGTTGATATATCAAGTTTGAAGAAAATCGTCGGAGCCATTTTGAGATAAACGAAAAAAAGTAGAAAAACTAACTTGTAAAGTGGTACTTCCGGTTGAGGAATTTTGACAAAGACCGACTGTCGGGGCCCTGTGGTGAGAAACTAAACGGAATAACAAGTATGGAACTATCTACGATGTTTGTTTTTTTTTGTTGTGAGTTATGTCCTAGTAACATGCACAAACCATTACTAAAAACCATTTTTTTTGGACTCAGGAGACCTCAAAACGGATATTTCCTGTGAAAAGTCGATATCGAAAATTTGGCACGATTACAATACTTCCTCTTTTACTAGAGGAATAAGAGAAAGTAATATATATATAACTAGGGATATTGGGAATATGACTGTTCCTAATCACACTTTTTGAAGAGAATTATGAGTCGTGTGAGTGGTTCACACCAGATTTTTTTTTTTTTATAACTAGCTGCTTGCTGACCTTATTAACTTTAAACGAATCATGAACTTTTAAAAATTTAATCTTTTTCATTTAAGAAATTAGAAGGAAAATCTAAAACTTTGTAGATGTTGAAAGAAAATGAAAAAGGATCTAACATAGAAAGCATGCAATGATGTAATAAGATATTAAGAGTTTAAGAGAGGAACTCTAGAACTATGACCTTGTTGTAGTGATAAGGAAAGGATGAATCCCTGAGAACTCTAACCCCTCAGCATCACTAACTGTGACCCTTCATAACTGTGTGACCCCCTCCCCCCAATGACCATTCAGTTGTTCTCGCTTTGTTCAATGGCTACCTTAGACAACTTATTAGAATAAATTTTGTATATACAGTCTTGATTGTTGAATAAGTATGAACGTTAATATTTATTAACCAAGTTCTTAGGAATTTGTATTTCTATATTTAAAACAAATCAAAAAAAGAGAAAAAAAGAGAAAAGAGAAAATTAAAAAAAAAAAAACTCTGAACCAATTCTGTAAAGTCGTACTTCCGGTTAACCGAATTTCATCAAATTTGGAGTTCTAGCAACGCTACTAAATGTAGATTAATATTATTATGTTATATTCATAATAGAATCACAAATCGTACTGAAGTAGTACTTTAGAGGAAAGCTTAAAATTATTGACACTGATAGAACTCCCAACAAAAATCAATTCATTTCCTGGGTAAATGTATCAAATAATAAAAGTGATAGGTATTTATGTATACAGATAGTTTTTTATAAGTAGCTTGAAGAAAATCTGAAAAAACTTTTTCATGTAAAGCCGTGCTTTTCAATTGATGAAATTTTGTCTGTAACCTTCGTTTTAGATTTGATGGTAATATTTAAAGGGAATACCAAGTTTGTTAGCTTCGTGAATTTTTTCACACAATTTTTGATAATACAATAAATTATTCGCTAAAAACATTTGTTTTTCGAACTCGCTTGCAGTACTTCCTGTTTGTTCTACTATTTCCTGTTACTAGATGTAAGTGGTAAAACTAAATACATGTGCGTATTTAGCATTCCAAGTTTGAAGAAACTCATTGGTCCGCAGAGCTGGAAAGCAATCGAAAGATATTTTCACCATGATAGCCTGCTTCATTTGAGTTTAAAACAGCTGTTTGCAATTGTTTGTTGTCACATTGCTTATCTGATGTTGATGATGGGCGAACTCCCAAAACCCGATCTATAATCACAAAATGAAGCAGGGCTATCAAGGTGAAAATATCGCTGATGTTTAACCGAGATTTTTCATTTTTTTTTCCTATCTAGGTCACAAAAAATTTGATTGTTCCCCAATAATTACAGCAATGAGAGAAATGTAAATTACGTATATCCAACCATAACAATGCATTTTTATTTTAATTAAATTAATAAAAATAATTATATTAATTGATTTATTTATTTTATTCTATTTAAAATAATTCTAAGACAAATTAAAGGGTATGTTATACACCCTCCCCTATATTAAATATAAATTGAAGTTAAAGGGCGGTGGGGCGGTTTAATGCAGACAAACGCCTAGACGACAGACATTCCTTGACCTTGGCGTTACTGTCTGGCGCATAATATACAAGTCTCCATGCTTCTCAATGTTGATTGCCAGACAAAACACTTTTCCTAATGCATTCTACATATATATATATTTTTTTTTAAATAAAACTTAAACAGAGATAGAGAGAAAATAGTGTACAGTATTGTATTATTTATGCAATTCTTGTATTATGTTTAATGTAAAGAATGCATGACTTTTTTTTTTAATATTATAGCAAAAAAGAGAAAAACAAACGTAAATAATATTGTAACATTAGAAATACTAAATTTATTTCAGACAATGGTATATAAAATTAAAAATATAAGTTCTAAAATTGTACGAGTTCTACAGTATAGTACGGAGTGTAGCGAGCCCAATATTTCTTTGTTTTATTAAATTCCATTCATTATTTATACTCCTTATAAAAGTAAAAACAATATAATAATCTTTTGTATATTTAGCCAACTTTAATATATAAATTATTGTCTTCAATTCTAAATATAATTTGATATTTAATTGTTTATTTAAAGTGAAACTATTTACTTTTTACTTTCTCTTACTCCTAGTAAGAGAAAGTATTGTGATCGTGTCGAATTTTCGATATCGAGTTTTCACCGGAAATATCCGCTTTGAGGTTCCCTGAGTGGTTTTGAGAAGTGGTTTTTAGCAAATGGTCTGTGTGTGTGTGTGAGTGAACAGCATATCTTAACTGCTATTTCAGTTTATTAGACAATTTTGTCATATAAATAATGTTAATTAGAATTAAATATGTTGTTGAAATTCTGAGTTTGAAAAAAAAATAATCGGAGAACCGGAAGTGCGTTTGTTTTAACACTTTACTAAATGATTTTTTCACTTTTTCACGATTTTCTCAAAATTGGCTACAACGATTTTTTTTTTGAAATTTCGTATATAAACTAAGCATGCAAAGATCTACATCTTTTATTTAAAACCTTTCTCTTGGAAAATTCATTTAAGGGCACTTTTAGGGGAGAAGTGGGGTTAAGCTTCCTCTAAAGTGGTATCCATAGTTGATTATACAATTCTATCATCCAAACAAAATTAATTAGAAATAAATAGATGGCTAAAATTCCAAGTTTTAAGTAAATTAGTAAGCCGGAATTGCGCTTTCACTGAACAGTGCTTTCAGTTTTCGACGAATTTCGTTATATTTGGTACACAAACTATAACATTTGTCAATTATATTTTTAGAATAGGAGTAAGAGAAAGTTGTGTGAGTGTTTCACACCAGATTTTTTTTTTACTTGCTGCAGTTTATAGTGTTTCTTTACTGTATTTAAGAAAAACTTTAAAGTTCCATCACACACACACACACACACACACACATTACAAGCAGTATCTATTAACGTTTTTAGAGACAGAGTTAGAAAATTGAGAAAGTCGTAATTGCTTTAAATCATATTTTTTTTTTTTAAATATTGTAATTAAATAAATAAATACAAAACATTGTCATAATTGATTAAACTTTGGTTAATTAAAAATAATAATAACATAAAACAAAAACAAACAAACAAAAATTGAGATAATTTTCTATAATGTGTATACGACGTATAGTTTACATTTACTATTCTAGGAGGGTTATCTTTTTTATTAACAATTTAATGGAGATAACCTAAAACATTATCTATGTGATATTAATATATGTGTGTGTGTGTGTCTTTATCTGTTTAGATAGTATTATATTTTGTCCCTTCATTTTCTTGGCAGCCCTTTCTTATTTTTATTAATAAAATATTTTTAAAACTTATTTAACTTTTTTTTTCCACTTCATAGTCATGAGATATTAGAAAACGTTATTCAGGGAAGGGAGTAGCTAAGTGGTTAGCGTACTGGACTCCCACGCGAAGGACCCGAGTTCGAGTCCAGTTGTGCTACCCTTAGATTTTTTCTTTCCAAGAGCCTCTACAGCTCACTGTCAGGTGAACGACAGTGTTGTCTGTAATGAGAGAACACTATCCGGAGGCCGGCATTGCTTTGAGACAAATCTTACATGAAATCAAATAATAAACAAAATATGGGGGGAAACATATTTGAAATATTCAAATTCCAAACTTTTCAAAATACTTCACTTTTAAGCATAGACTGATAACCTAAAATGCGCCATATTACAGTTCCTAAATATCCGTTTGGCACAATTCTTTTTGTTGAATCTTACAAAAACTTGCCAGACTGTCATAATTTCTGTTTAATAGAGAGTGAAAGGTGTCACATTAAAATGCAATATACTTTGTTGTGTGCATAAAAACTGTTTTATTTAAAAGTAAATATAAAATCGCTTACTATTCTTTAAAATATATACTTTTAATTTCTACCACTTTCACCCACCTTTCTACAAACATTTTACTTGGTTTTGAGGACGAAAAATTAATCACATCCTAATCGAAATCGCTTAATCATTTTCAAAGGGCCCTTACTTTCAACAGAGACGGTAATGGAGTTGGTTCAACAATCAGGACAGGCATAATGCTTGCTTACTCCCACCAACTCCGCTAATTTTACCTGAGTCAAACGCGAACAGAAGCGTTATCAATATTTTTATTTAGATTAGTTAAATATAAGTAACCTGCGTTTAGAATTTTAAACTAGTACCTATTCAGTATAAAGTTCAGAATCAACAGCTTTGCCGCCTTGGAACAAGCATAAAATGGAACACACACCAAACGCAAAGCATATCTTTTTTCCCCCGAACGTTTTTTGACTAACCTCTAATCCTTGTGTTATCCACTGCTAACGCTTGTTTTGGATTTTCCAAAAATATTCATTTTTCATCATTATTATTCAATTCAAATCAATCCTCTTTTATGGAGCAAATTTTTGCAAACATCGATAGGATGGTTGGCTTGAAATTCCAGATATCTGTAATAGGATTTTTCAGAGGGTTTAAAATTAATAACTAAATACTATTACTACTGCACTATAATTAATATATGTACACTTATGATTCTAAGGACTTGATGTGTAGACTCGATGTTTGTGTTTGGCTGATCGCACGGAAGATGACTTTGCTCTTAAAGATGGTGATAGAATGGGGGCCTCCACTGTCCCTTTTTGCTTCAATCCCAACCCTTGGTTAGCTTCGTTTCCTTTTATACGAGCTTGGCGTTCCTTGCGGGTGTTGGTGTAGTGGTTATGAGCATGGACTTGTAAGTGGGAGGGCCCCAGTTCGAGTCCAGCGTATAACTGCTAAATTTTATATTTGTTTAAAAAATGTTAGTAGTAAAGTAGAGGTGCTTCCGCCCTCGTCCACGACACCCAATTTGGTAGTTGGACGTTAAGCCTGCCTGAAAAAAAAATATAGGCGTTCCTTGCGGACAACAGGGAACTAATTTGACTTGTGAAATGCCATCACACACTCATTTTTCTGAAACGGCGGTTTACTATGAGCGTTTTCAGCCTTTACTACGAATGGTGACTGCAAATCCCCTCTTCACACAATGGCATCCAGAGTTCCTCATCATCGACAACCGAACAAAAATTTAGGAAGACTTACTTTGGCTCACCTCAAGCGGGGTCCCCACTTGACCCCGGAAACGTGTATTTCCGGTGAAAACTCGATATCGAAAATTTCGTCACGATTACAATACTTCCTCTTTCAGCAGTTAGAGAAAATAAAAAGGTTTAAAGGAAAAAAAAAGAAAAGAAAGGTTTTAGCTCTGTTCGGGAAAATCGAAAATTAAAACTCACTTTCCAAATTTCTGACAAAAACATCCTCTCATCAAAACGCTTAGGAAAAGTTGACAATGAATATGACCTATTACGAAGGCATTCCACTTTTCTTAAAACCTGTCCGATGATGAAAATGTTATCAGAAATAATTATTAGACTACATTTTGTATTAAGATATTATAATGTGATAAAAATAAAATCATGAAAAAATTATCCAAATGAATAAGTAATTGTTTAATTTTGATTGTGCAGATATTTATTTAAAAATCACCATTGGAATTCTGACATCTATTAACCTTGAATATAATTTCCAATATACAAAATAATGTTTTCCTTTACCGCCCCCACTTTATATTCCAAATGATAGAAACCAGATCTGTTTTTATTTAGGTCAGCCATTCGTTTTTAGGTATACTTGTCAGTTTTAGAATTTTTCCAGATCTTTACAACTTAATAAATATTTATGTAATTACTTTTTTTTATATCAGATATTCTTTCTATAGAAATTTGTTAATTTATACTTAATTATAATTAATTTCGATAATTTAATTAATATTCTAAAATTTTCTCATGGTTTATTACGCTGTATTATACAGAAAATTTCAAACATAATATTGATTTCGTTGAGATAAATAATCTTCATATTCGTTATAAATATGATTAGATGATTTCAATGGTTAATGAAATATTGTATACTCGTACTTTTCAGTATTCATACAAAAAAAAAATCGGAAATCCTGTTTGATAGGCAAATTTTATTTTCTCTTAGTAACAGGAAGTATTGCGATCGTATGAAATACTCGAAATTGAAATTTAACCGGAAATACATCTTTTAAGGGTCTCCTGAACATGAAAAAAATTAGTTTAGCAAATGGTGGTATGTATGTGTGGGTGTATGAACAAAACATCGCGTAAACAAAGAATCGCACGAAGATCTGCTAGTAGTACCATCATCATATCAGGCACGAAAAATATAGGTCAAATTCCATCAACCATTGAAGTTACGACTTTAATGAATTTTTTTTTTTTTTAGAATGAAAATATTTCATATCGACGATTTCTTTTTTTTTTTCTTTTTCATTCAACTCATCCAACACTCTTTTCCAGTCTTTTTGGTTTGGTGAAAATGTCAGTAGGCAGCTTTTGAAGGATCCGCCTACTGAAGTTTTGCCAGTTATTGGATAAGTATTTGTTTCTGTTGAGTGATTTTCTGCTGCTTCTTCATCACAATTAGTTTTCATCAACCAAAGAAAACTTTCTTATCTTGAATACTCTCATTTTACGCCTCGCCTTGCCACACTCTTTTAACCCTTTAGAAGAACACATTATTGGATGTGGAAACATTTTACTAAACAAAATCCTCAAATACAAGCATTCGATTACAATGCAAATCTCGTAAAAACGAGATTAATCATTGTAACCTAGCATTTCTATAACAGAAGAAGCCTTAGCGGTGAAGTAATTTGCAGCTTATCTGGTATAATCAAACGATTAGCATCTAGCAATTGTTCCATATAAGTAAGTTTCGACTAAAATTGCGCAAGATTACGGAATTGCTGGGACATACTTTTGAAAGTCAGCAATGCGGCACCATGTCATTGCGCTAAAAACTATTAGGTTTGCTATTTAGATTATTTCCCTGTAAAGTCATCGTATACAATAGCTTAATGTTGTTAAAGGATTTCAAAACATAGACTCATAAATCTTATATTTCATTGCCTTGAACATTGACGTAATTGTTTTGACATAGAGAATGTAAACTGGACCGGACCAAGGAGGAAGTTTGCATTGTATTGCCACAGTTATGGTAATTACTTTAAGATGTGCAATTGCTTCTGATCCTGAACATATGTTGGTATGCTTCTCTTTTAATAGCTCTCAAAATATTGCCTTTTGCAGAGTTGTCAAACAATCAGTACCAGAAATATTTCTGTCCTTAAATTTAACATTATTATGGAGCTTTATTATTATTTAGCACGATTATGGGGCCATCTTAGACTGCTAATAGTAATTTAAAACATCGAACATGCCCTCCTTCTTTTGCCTCTCTCATTCTGCACTATATGACCACTTCTCAGAATAATATGAGCTTTCTGGTCTGAAATAGTTTTTGACTGTTTGCCAAGAGATCTCTGAAGTTTGTTTTCTTTATTTAGTATTTTGTTTGCTTTACTTCTCTATGTCTAGTTTATAGAATATCATAACATGATTACAGCCTTTATTATGGTTAACAGATAATAGCTTCCCCAAATATAAGTGGTTAACATCGAAGTTCCATGAGATAGTGGAACTAATATATTCTTTGTTATCTTTTTTTTTTGATGTAACATTTCTAGACTATGACCTCTGCCTTCACCTCGACCTTTTCTGCTCTTCACAACGTATATGGTCACTATATATACACTAACAATGTATATTTAGTTTTTTTTTCTTTCACATTGCGTTTAGTAATTTTATGTCTAGCCAGACACAATAAATCATTGGCCCGAATTAATACTATTGGAAATGATAATTCGTTTAGAATATCCAAAATATCTAAAATAAAATCTAAATAAGCTGGGAGGAGGATATTTACATTGTTCTATATAGGATTACCTGTGCAGAAATTGTCAATTCCCTTTCATATTGTACTGCAGGTAAAGAGGAACATACTGCGATACTGTCCAGTTTCCCAGATGGAGTTTACACAAGCTATGAGGCCCCCTGAGTACAGAAAAAATTTGTTTGTGTGTGTCTGTGTATGTATGAAAAAGAGAGAAAGAACAAAATGTCTTTAGGACAAAAAAATCGAACTTAGTATTCCGCTTACTATAATCACCCACAGATCCCGGACAGGAAAATTCTTGAAGAAAATTTGACTAACTGGAAATGCGTTTTTTTACAGAAGGAAGTTACATTTTCCTTTATTTTTTTCGAAAATACTTTCAGAACTTTTCCCTAAATTTTGGTTTAATACCATACAAGTTTAAGCCAATTATGGTACTTTAATTTGAAGCCACGTTATTTTAGAAGGCTTTGGAGTAATCAGATCTTGGGCTTCTCTCCTCAGAGCCACTCAGTACAAAAAGAAAAAAAGACCTTGTGGGGATTAGAGGAAATTTGATCGTTTAATAAAAATTTCTACTTTTTTTTTTTCTAATTTAAGGCACTTCAACATCTATGGTCATTAGCGCCCGGAGCCTTCTCACTGCACTGCCGGCTTCCGGAGAGTGTTCTCTCGCTACAGACAACACTGTCCATCACCAAACAGTGAGCTGTAGAGGATCCTAGGAAGAAAAAATCTAAGGGTAGCACTGGACTCGAACCCGGGACTTTCGCGTGGGAGTCCAACGCGTTTCTTCTTTTAAGAATCATTTTATAATCGGAACTTTAAATTCTTAGATAAATAAATAACATAAAAGTAATTAGATTAATTGAATTTTTGTCGCTAACATTTTTACAATAAGCACCTGCAATAAAAAGGTCCGTAATAAATAAATATTAATGCAAAAATATATATAAAGTTTTTTTTTTTTTTTTTTTTTAACAAAAACCCTTATTTCCGATAATAACCCATTATCCAATTAAAACTGTGTAGTAAATTCTGTTAATTTGGGAATTTTAGTTGGGATAGAAGATGAAAGCAAATTTCTGAAATGAAATCAAGCTAGGAAATTCGCCACACAAAAGCTGGACTTAATAGTTCCATTATCAACCATACCGAAGCGCCACCATCCGCGTCTCCAAGTGCACTTCAACTACGCATTACCTCTGTAATGCCCTCTAAGCTTCAATTTGTACAACCAAGTATCCAGTAAGCTGTCTTCTAGCTTTTTTATTAAAGTAGGAGTAATGAGAAGAACGAAACGCCAGTTCAACTCAGAGAGCAAATCAATTTTAAAGGGTTCAAGGTAGATATCCAAGCTAATCCACCGTTAGAACAAGCAAGAGTTATAACTAGCCACAACTTTTTTCAAGCTTCTCATACCAGCTAATGCTTCTAATTTCTAAACACATCACGCTACCAACTTCATTCATCCTTCAGTCAAGTCTCTCTATATACTCTTTTCTCTTCACTACGTAAACCGTTAAATAAAAAATTGTGAGCCCTGAGTCATTCTGTTTCTGTGTTTCTCATTTCACCAATCACGACCCGACCATTCATCATCATCAACCTTCAACACACTATAATTAAAACAGGTTTTTTTTATTATTTTTTGTAAAAAAAAGTTTAAATTTTTAAAAAAGAGAAATTGAATGTTTTTTTTTAATTCTTTAAAATAATTCCCCCTTCCCGAGACAAAACAATAAAATCTAATTTAAACGTTGCCGAAGTTAAAGTTGAGAAATTTTTAAAAGTGATAAGAAACGTTTTTATCGCTATGACCTGTCAAGTGTGTGTGGGGCCTAGCTCAACACTTTGTTGTATTCACTATTATATTTTATTTTGTTCTTGTCAAACTTTTAAAACTACAATAAAAATATTATTTTAAATAAATCAAGTGATTTTATGACGTCATAAATAAAACTAAATTTGCCATAAAGGTTTTTTTTTTGTATTCAACCAATCATTCTAGATCATATTCATTTTATTACTTTCTCTTACTCCTAGTAATTTTTAATTTATAATTTATATAGCACTTTAGAGAAAAACATAACCTCACCCCTCCTCCAAAAGTAACATTAAATGAATTTTCTAGAGAAACATTTCAAATAAAAGTTGTAGCTCTTTATATATCTCTAGTTCATATATCAAGTTTAAAGAAAATTCGTCGGAGCCATTTTTGAGAAAAACGCAAAAAAGTAAAAAAAAAATCAACTAGTAAAGTGAGGAATTTTGACAGATGACTAACTGTCGGATCCTATTGTGATACCTAAACGGAATATCCTATTTCAACTTTCTACGGTTTTTCGTTTTTCAGCTATGCTGTTCACATATACATACACATACACACACACACAGAGACCATTTGCTAAAAACCACTTTTTTGGACTCAGGGACCTCAAAACGGATATTTCCGGTGAAAACTCGATATCGAAAATTTGACACGATTACAATACTTCCTCTTACTAGTAGTAAGAGAAAGTAAAAAAAAAAAGACGTGAACATAGTTTGTGAAAAATTTGATATGAACAGTCACACAACTAACTCTTACTGCAGTTAAATACAATGTATATAATTGACGATTTCTTTCTTTAATTGTGGAATATCTATCAGTTGCTGTAATATATGGAGATGGGTGGAGTATATGTTGATTAGCACCCCCAGTGGCAAGATGTATATGAGATGATTATATTGCAGTCCAGAAGATAGCGTCAATAACAGTGAACAATCTAAATATTATTTACAATTTAAAGTCACATATTTCACGGAACCTCACAAAAAAATTCAATTTTTCCGAAAAAATGTATCAAATAAAAATGATAGGCATTTATCTATCTAAATATATAGAAAGTATGGAAGTTTAAAGAAAATCTTTGGAGCCATTTACGAGAAAATAGCAAATTATTGGAAAAACTAGTCAATAAATTCGCAATTCCAGTAACAGTTTTTGCTGCAAATATTTATGTCAGAAACGGTGATAGTAGCTAAACGGAATACCGATTCATTTTTGAAAAATTATGTACACACACACACACACACACACACTTAAAGACCATTCCCTTAAAACATTTTATTTTCGTATTCAAAAGCCTTCAAAGCACATATTTTTAAAAGTGTTTTTCAAAAATTTACTGCTATCACAATACTTCCTCTCACAGATAAACCAAAAAGTAGAGAATTATCTGCTTATGTGTTTATAATGGATGTGTTAGGTGGAGAGAATTTAGGTCTAGCTGATAATATAAGAAGAAGACTTGGTTAAGTAATATATTAATTATGTTTTAAGGTAGAGTGGTATGAAAATGACACGTAGCGATTGGTTGTATTGAACTGGATTCAACTGTGTTATTATGGACTATCCGTCGCTATATTTATACAGCTTCTCCCACTCCAGTCCGAGAGAGTGGTTGAACTTCTCTTTGCTCTCTTTGTTGCTGAGGTTCTTTTTAGTTGCTGTTACATCAGTGTTAGGTGGAAAGAATTTAGGTCTGATTGATGATATAAGAAGAAGACTTGGTTAACACTGGTTAACTAATATATTAATTAAGAGACACAGATTGCCTGGACTTTACAATAGAGAAATGTTTTAAGGTAGAGTGGTATGAAAATGGCACAGTTGATGAATTCAACAGTGTTATTATGGACTATGGACTGTCCGTAGCTATATTTATACAGCTTCTCCCACTCCAGTCCGAGAGAGTGGTTGAACTTCTCTTTGCTCTCTTTGTTGCTGAGCTTCTCTTTGGTTGCTGTTACAGTGTTCGTGTATGTCTAGTTTAGAGAAAATAGGTGCAGCCGTCTTCAAAAATCCCAAAATCACGAAAGAATTTGGTTAACCAATTCGCACTTCTTGTTAACCGATTTTCATCGAACTAAATGCATTTCATTTAATGGAACTTATTAATAAGAATCATACATATCGAACTGCAAATTCTAGCGTTTGTATCTGGGAATTCTGTACAAAATTTCAATTTCAAATTCTATCAAATTATTGTAATCGTGTTTTTTTTATATTCTAGTGGTGATTTACAAAAATAAACAAACAATAATTAGAATTTAAAACACTATAGTCTTCGGGTTCTGATCTCATTAGTGGGGTTTGTTGTAATCTTGTAAAACGACTCGCCCTATTGCAGTAGGCGACTTCTTTAGGGTAGTGTCGCCTTTATCAAAGCAGTGGCCGCCGAAACCTGAAAGATTACAATAACCAATCAGAATTTTATGTTAATTAGATGGTTAAAAATAATTATTTATATTTAGTATATCTTGTCACTGATTACTTCAAAAAAAAAAAAAATTAAACGGTATTAATTACATATCTCAATGAAATAAATAGAAACTCTACTCTACTCCATTTTGTTGATTTCATTGATTTATTATTATTATTTTCTTAATTAAATTATAATCTAGGTTATTTAATAAGTTTCTTAATTACATAAATATTGTTTGAATGATTAATAATATTCTACTATCTCTATATTTTATTATATAAACATTGTTAATTAGATATTTAATTTCTCTTTATCTCTAAACTACCTAATTTGTTCTCTATTCACTATTCTAAAAACATTTTAGTTACTATTTTTTTTTTCTTTGTATTTAATGGGAAAGTTTTGTATACTATTTTTTATAAAAACATCGTTAATAGGATTTTTATAGGTAGTAGTTTCTTTTGATGCTTGTGCTAAAAAATTGATTGTCAAAATTTCAAAAATCTTTGTGAAACAGAAAGGCAATTTATTTATTGTTTCTTACTAGATTTCTTATTGTTCTATGTGGTAATTTTTTTTCAAACTTAACGTGTTTACAAAATACAATAGCTACATTTAAATGAAAAAAATATCATAATAGAATATGTATAAAACACTTTATTATACAGTGTCGAGCTTCAGACCTGGGAGCGAATTCATTCTCAAGATGACATAACTAAAGTAAAATCTAGTTTACTTGGCTCCCGGATCGAAAGCTCGATACTGTATTAATAAAGTGTTTTATACATATTATATTAGGAATTTTTGTCATCTAATCATATTTACTATCATATTTTGTAAAAAGTATTAAGTCCAATCAACAAAACAAAATTATAGTGTTAACTAAGTTTCCTTAGTATTTATTATATTGATGAATAAACGTTGCGTTGCATTAAAATGTCCGTTTGTGGAAAGATTACAGCTTCTTCAAAAACACCTCCAAAATCGTTTCTATTAATAGTATTTATCGTTACCATTAGCTATTAATAACGTATAAATAAATTTTATAAAATAAATTATAATAAATAAATAATAAATTCTGTTGTGTGTAACTGTGAGTATTGTATTTCATGCTTCAAACATTACTAATCACCATTTCATACTTTACGATACTTTCAGTCTTATAAGTTGGTTAAATACCTGTTATCATCAGATTAAAACAGCCACCATCTTGACCACTATTATAGTGTACGTAACCTCCTCAATTGCTCATTCACCGATGTCAAGTCCGCTAGAAATCTGCACTTTAGAAGTGTTCATGATTTCTAGTTTCTGATGAGTTGATCACTCCAATGGTTCAACTCCGTCCCTTAATCAAGTAGGCAGCGAGTTATTATAGAAGAAGAAAGCCTCCAAAAGCGACTTGGTTAACAAAGTGAAATTAATCTGAGATATTCTGTTATATTTCTTTTTTGGGCAATTCCTGGAGTCAGTAGTACCTACCAAAATAGAAGTGAAAAAACAAATTTGCAAAACTGCCATACAATTCCATGACGAAGAACTTTTCCAGTTTACTAAACTCCCATAACTGGGAGTTTTCTTCTTGAAAACTGCTTCAAAGAATTTCCATAAACGGAACATGCTAAATATATTTAAAAATTATTGCTTTATTTATACATTTGTTACAGAAAAATTGTTTTTTCGAGAGGAGCTGAGATATTGGGCGTCCCTTAGGTAGTACAATGTACGATTCCATCACTTGGTGAGGATTTTCGTATTTTAAGAAAATTTGTCGAAGTAAAACTTGGGAGAATGTCTGGTATTTTATCCGTCGTAGCATGCTTATTGGTTTTGTTCCTAACCGGTTTCGGATTTTCATGCATCATCAGAGCAAATTCACCAAGTTCGTGTAGAGAGTTTAGTTCAACGTAATATTTCTGTTACATTCACGCTTGTTGGTTTTATATATATATATATATATATATACACGAACTTGGTGAATTTGCTGTGACAATGCATGAAAATCCAAAACCGGTCAGGAACAAAACAAATATGCATGCTACGATGGATAAAATACCACCAGATGTTATCCAGCATTGCGGACCCCCACCCAGATTTTCAACTGGGGGAAATTGCTGCAACAAGAGAGGGTGAAAGACTGGTATAATCATTTCATCAGAGACATTTTCCGTGGTAGCCTGCTTTATTTTGTGGTCATCGACCGGTTTCTGTCGTTCGCCCATCTTCAGGATGGTTTTTTCAGACAGTGTGATAACACAGACTTGCACAGAGCAAATTCAGTTTATACATTCCGAGTGTGTAGATTGTATTTTGCTCTGTGCGAGTCTGTGTTATACACTGTCTGACAAACGCATCTTGAAGATGGGCGAACGCTCGAAACCGGTCGATGACTACAAATGAAGCAGGCTACCAAGGAAAATGTCTCTGATGCTTTCCAGCTCTGCGGAACCAACCACCACAACAAATAGTCATTTCACATCACATTTTCTACCAGTTTTTTTTTTTTTTTTTTGGATTAATCTGCGTAAATAATGATTTACTCTTAACGACCTGTTGATATCATGTATGGTTCTACTCAGATATTTACTTAGCATTAAAATTATTTTTGTTTATTTATGATCCATTAACGGATGAATGTGCACAGTTAGTCGTTAATTGGCACAAGTGTGATGTGTTCAAGGATTGTGATTTCCTCTTTAGCACCTGTATATAATATACTTTGCCAAAGTGTTTAGAAGCTCTTAAGAGCAAAAGGTTAACCGGTTGTTCAATTCTTTGACTTGTATACTTATATGATTCGTTATTAATAGTTAATGTATTCCAAACAACTGATAGCTTTGTCTGTTAAATGCAAACCTTACGTTTATCAATTATACTATTTTTTATTTTTATTCCTAGTTCTATTTAATTCATTAAAACTGAAACTATTTCTGCTCTGTATTTATTTATTACTATAAAATGACCTAAAAAAAAAAAGAAGATATATGTAAATTGAGTATAGTTTTATATGTATATATATAATAAAACAGCTAATAATCTTTAACCATTCCCAAGATAACTTGTAAATGAATGGTACAATGTTATGTGGGCAATTTAGAAATTTTACTTTCCGTAGTTATCGTTAGTTTTACTTTCTCGACGTAATAATGCAGTGAAAGTTTTGATACTGTAACATCAGAATTTGACTTATAAATCGTAATTTTTTTATTCTATTGCATTGGGTTGAAAAATATAAGTTTTTTTTTTTAACTTTCTCTTACCTCCCTGGTAAGAGAAAGTATGACGATCGTGTCAAATTTCAAAATTGATTTACCCCGGAAAACATGCAAGGGAGCTTTGGGGGGGGGAGAGGTTTGGCGTTATGCTTTCCTCTAAAGTGCTATTTCCAATTTGTTATATACATTGTATCATCTAATAATAATTAAAATAGAATCAATATCTGCCAAAATCCGACAAACGACCAAGTTTGAAGGATAACCGGAAGTGCATTCTATTGAACAGTTTTTTTTCAATTTTTTCTGAGATTTTCCTCGAAAATGGCTTCAACAATTTTCTTTAATTTAGTATATTGACTATGCATACAAAGTGCTACAACTTTGTTTTTTTAACTTTTCTCCGGAAAAATTCATATTTAAGGTGGTTTAATGGGGAGTATGGGTGGTGTATGTTTTCTTTTAAAATGTTTTTTTAGTCATTATACAATTCTATCATCTAAATAATATTAATATTGATTAAATGTTGCGATCAATAGAAGAACATTGCTGGCTAATAGGGCATACTTCGGTCTACAGGATTATATGAAAAGTCGGTTACTCTCCAGGTCCACAAAAATAAGAATCAATAAGACTCTCACCCGACCCGTTCTAATATATGCCTCGGAAAGCTGGACCTTCACTAGAAACGACGATCTTGCCCTCCTTAGATTTGAAAGGAAAATTCTTCGCAGGATCTATGGAGCCATCCT
This sequence comes from Triatoma infestans, assembly GCA_011037195.1. Classification (NCBI taxonomy): domain Eukaryota; kingdom Metazoa; phylum Arthropoda; class Insecta; order Hemiptera; family Reduviidae; genus Triatoma; species Triatoma infestans. The sequence continues at coordinate 12,693 of JAAEAF010011006.1, read as the reverse complement.
AGATGGGGAGACATGGAGACGGAGAAGTAATGAGGAACTAAGGAATTTGTACATGGGTGTCGATGTGGTGGACTACATCAAGCTGGGGCGCCTGCGCTGGGCGGGGCTGTAGGAGGAATGAATCCCGAGGAAGTGCCTCTCAAGTTATTGAGAGAAAACATACACGGTGTACGCAGAGTCGGGAGACCCAGATTGAGATGGAGAGATGCCAGCAGCTTCCTTGGTGTCCGCAACTGGATGGTGGCGGCATCGAACCGTGACAGCTGGCGTTCATCCATAGAGGTGGCCAAGACTCGAGCATGCGGGTTGTAAAGCCAAGTGAAGAAGAAGAAGAAGAAGATTAAATATGTTGCCAAAATTCTGATTTTGAAGAAAATCAGTTGACCGGAAGTGTGTTTTAAATGAAACAGTTGTCAATTTTAGCACACTAAGGTCTCTGCCTACTACACTGTACTATACTAGGACCGTAACCGTATCGTTACGTACATGCAAACTGACGTTCTTTGAATTGATAGTATCAAACAATATCCACTAGACCGTTCTGTCATCGGCCAGCACCGTAGCGTGCTATGATCTTACTCTCAACAATTGGACGGAGAGAATATTTCGCAGGTGTCGGCACGCTACCAAACCGGTGTGCGCGGACGGCCCTATATGTTGTTGTTTCGTTATAACCACGCATGCAAACTTCACAACAGCTTTACAGATTTTAGTTCTCTTGACAACGCGAACGCGTAAACACGAAAATGGAAAACGTACAACAACCGATAGAATGGGTTCCAAACATTATCCTATGTGTTGTATACGGGAATAGAACACTGTTGATCCGTTGCAGTAGGCATAGATAATGATCGGAGCGCCTGACGTGTTCCTAGTTACTACACTAACTATGAATAAAGAGACCTGCCACTTTTGTTGGAAACTTTATTCGTAGAATATTCATTTAAAGAAGTTTTAAAGGCGGAGGAGTGTATGATTTCTTCAAAAAAAGTCGTTTTATTAAGTTTAGGTGCTCTAATTGAATTAAAAAATGATGACAAGCAAACTTTTAATAAAAATTATAAGTTTGACGGAAGTTCGTCAATTAATAAATCTATGCAAACACTAGATTTTTTTTGTTTCTATTATGCGCTACTTTTATATAATTTCTTTAAAGAAGAAAAATTAGTGATTTAGGGAAAAGAAAGTTTTGTTTTTTTATTAATTTTCCGCATCAGATATTTTTCAAAAAACATACGTATAATACATATAATTACTTATTTAAATATCAAAATTAACTACGTCACCGCACAAAAATGAAAGTGATCGAATATTCATTTACAAATCGATTTATACGTTTAATAGAATAGGTTATTTATTTTTTTTCAAGTTACATTGAATGGGTGATTATGTTAATTTGTTTTAAATGTTAATAAATACATTATATAATATTACCGCCTAAGTACGTATCCCCCACAATAGTGAAACATAATAATTATGTTTATGTACAAATGCATCATTCCCCCGCTCAGTGAGAGGAAATAGTGACCTGAATTTATTTTTTTCTGATATATGTCATTGTTTAAATATTATCAAATAATTAAAAAAACAACGATAAAAAAAATAATTCATTTCCATTCGCCTTTTTTTTTTTTTTTACAAGGTCATTAAAATGCATTTTTCCTTTGCACTGTACGTATTTATTATATTTATTTGTGAACAAGTATTATTTATAAAATGTTATAATGGTAAAATTTATTGGACAGTTATTCTAGGTAACATTATAACAAGAAGGACGACAAAATAACGAAGAAATTAACACAAGAATCAAGAAAAGAAGTTGACCTTGCTGATCATGTAGCTCTTCATCGTTGATGTGTTTTGTTAAAGCTTGGTCATATATAATACAATTAACTTTGTAGCATTAGCATTGTGTATACTCATGCGCACTTCCGTGGTCTTCTTCTTTAATATCTAATTAATAAGATCTATATTAATTGTTTTTTTTAGTTAAATAGCTTATGAATTTTATTATTCTTTTGTTTTTGTTGAAACCATGAGATAAAGTTTCTCATTACTCCACCAGGGAAAGCGATACTTTCTTTGGTGTTGAAAATCTCATATGAAACACTCACATGACTTACTTTTACTGTAAATATTATAATTTCTGTTGTGGTGGTTGGTTCCGCGGAGCTGGAAAGCATCGGAGACATTTTCCATGATAGCCTGCTTCATTTTATGGTCATCGACCGGTTTCGGGCGTTCACCCATCTTCAGGATGCGTTTTTTTAGACAGTGTGACAACATAGACTTGCCAATGCAATACTGGCTCCTGACAATACAGACTCGTCGGTGTGTAAAACAGAATTTTGCTCTGTGCAAGTCTGTGTTGTCTCACAAACGCCCGAAACCGGTCGATGACCACAAAATGAAGCAGGCTACCACGGAAAATGTCTCTGATCATAATTTCTATTGAGAAAGTTTTTTTTTAAGCTCTAATTTATAATACGCGTATAATTGCCGTCCTTAATTAAATAAACTGAACGAGAGTCGTACATTAAATACGAAAGTTTTCGGAATCAGATTTAAGTAACAAGTCTAAGCTTTCCGTCAAACCATCAAAAATCAGTCTTTTTTGGAAAAAAGTTTCGGAAGTGGTGAGAGGAGGTTTTTTTTTTTTAAGAAAAAAGAATTCTTTATTTCCTCTACGTTTCGGGGTACCATTGTTGCCCTTATTCAGAAGCGCTTAATGGTTGATGGAAGAGGGATTTGTACGTTCAAGAACGTTGAGATAGAAAACGTATACATCCTTCGTATAACGGTACACATCTGGTTTCATAAAGAGCTCCTGAAGAAGGGCCTGAAACGTAGAACAAATAAAAAAAAAGGTCTTTCTTCTTTTAAATAAAACACTTCCGGCCATTGCATATAATTTGCATACTCTCTAATTTAAAGGCCTGGCTGAAAACCAAAGTAAAGTAAAGTAATGCCTATTTTTTCAGGCGGGCTTAATGTCCAACTACCAAATTAGGGTGGGTCGTGACGGGGGCGGAAGCACCTACTTTACTATTAACGGCCAATTTTTTAAATCAAATATAAATTTAGTTATACGCTGGACTCGAACTGGGTCCTTCCCCTTACAAGTCCATGCTCATAACCAATACACCAACACCCGCCCCTGGCTGGAAACCATTGTGAAGCCGTTTTCGAGAGAAAAACAAAACAAAACTTCAATAACCTATTCTGCAAAATCGCAGATTTTCAGTTAATCGATTTTCTTCAATGCTTGTAATCGGAATTCTAGTAATGCTTCTACTTCAATTCTATTGGAATCGGAATTCTATTGTATCTTAATAATATTATATAGGCAGTGGAACCACAAATTTTATATTAAAAGCTTAACGTTACTAGTCCCTCCAAAAAATACTCCAAATTTCTATTTTCCCGGAAAAATGTTTCCGATAAATGTGATAATATATTTATATGTGTGTGTGTAAAGATAGTATACAATGTTTCAAGCACAATTTATGGAGCCATTTTCGAGAAAACTAACGAAAAACAAAAATTTAGTATAGCGGCATTTCCGGTTCCGGATGGAAAATTTAGGTCAGATGTGGTGATGGTATTGAATGCCTAAATGGAAATTGAATACCCAAATTTAGGCTTTCAGTATTGAAAGAAAATAAAAATCTGGTGTAAAGTCCGTACACACACATTATCACTTTTCATAATTCAATTAATATAATTATAAAATTGACATTTATTTTTTTTCTTCAGAAGTGGCATTTTTACTCTGTTCATGTCGGTTAGCAGACATGATAGTCTTGTCTTTTTTTTGTTTTAAATTTAAGGCGCGTCAATATCTATGGTCATTGGTGTCCAGAGCCTTCTCAGTGCACTGCCCGGCCTCCGGACAGTGTTCGTTCACTCGTTTACAGACAGTACTATCCATCAATCACCATCCATAGACAAATTTATCACTTTCATTTGAAAACTTATGTTTATTAAAAATTATGATAGTGGCCGTAAGATAAGGTCCGTGGGAGTGGGATTTTTTTTTTTCATTCTAAGTAGGTAATATTCCTTTATAGGTCCCTATAATCCCTATAATTTAGAGGTAGTATTTCTGAAAATTAAATTAGGACACAAAGAAGTTCTTAGCATTCTGAGAACCAATAAGTAGTCAGCAAGTACTTAACTTCCAAAAAAAAACCATTTGAGGGTGGGGAATACCTGTCTTCTTTGAAACAAATCTAATTTTTGGCTGTTCTGATGATTCTTGACCCCAATATATTTCTTCGTAATTTCTTAAAGTTGGGCTAATTGAAAACCCTATTATACCTCCACTGATGATGGAAGAATTACTTTTAATCTTTTATTTGAAACAAAAAAAAAAATAAAGAATAAAAAAAAGATTATTTGCCATTTATTTATAGTTGTTTTATTGTTATAAGAACAGGTGTTCCTATCCAGTGACTAAGAGGATGTCATGTCTCCATTTTATAATAATGTAGTTCAATTTAAAATCTGATCTGTTTACTAAAAATATTCATGATTTTTTTTTTTATGTAGTTTGCTTAAAAAAACTTTAGACGCATGTATTATCAAGATAATTATTATTTGAATTCAATTATAGTTATTTTATTTATTACTTTCTCTTACTCCTAGTAAGAGGAAGTATTGTAATCGTGTCAAATTTTCGATATCGAGTTTTCACCGGAAAATCCGTTTTGAGGTCCCCTGAGTCCAAAAAAGTGAGGTTCCGAGTAAAAAGTGGTTTTTAGCAAATGGTCTGTGTGTGTGTGTGTGTGTGTGTGTCTGTGTGTGTGTGTGTGTGTGTGTATGTGAACAGCATAGCTCAAAAACGAAAAACCGTAGAAAACTGAAACTTAATATTCCGTTTAGGTATCACCATGCGATCTGACCGTGCGTTATCTGTCAAAATTCCTCAACCGGAAGTACCACTTTACTAGTTGACTTTTTACTTTTTTGCGTTTTTCTCAAAAATGGCTCCAAGGATTTTCTTTAAACTTGTACATTCAACTACATATACAAAGAGCTACAACTTTTATTTGTAACATTTCTCTGGGAAAATTCATTTAAGGGCAGTTTTGGGGGGGGTGCGTTTAGGTTAAGACAATTCTGCCAATAAATTAATTATTTAAAATATGTGTTGAAATTCCGAGTTTGAAAAAAATCGAAACCGGAAGTCATTTGTTTAACACTTTACTAAATGATTTTTTCACTTTTTCGCGATTTTCTCAAAAATGGCCCCGACGATTTATTGAAAATACACATATAAATAAACATTCAAAGATCTACAGCTTTTATATAAAACATTTCTCTGGGAAAATTCATTTAAGGGCACTTTTAGGGGAGGGATGGGGTTATGTTTTTCCTCTAAAATGCTATCATAGTTGATCTATACAATTCTATCATCCAAACAAAATTAATTAGAAATAAATAGCTGGCCAAAATTCCGAGTTTTAAGAAATTAGTAAACCGGAAGTGCGCTTTTACTGAACAGTTTTTTGAGTTTTCGGACGAATTTCGTTAAATTTGGTACACAAACTATAAAATTTGTCAATTATAATTTTGAGAACAGGAGTAAGAGAAAGTGTTGGTGAGTGTTTCACACCAGATTTTTTTTTATATATATACAGGGTGTCCCAAGGTATATGGATAACGACTTTTTCTCGGAAACTAAGATAGCTAGAAAAAAACTAAAAAATACGTGTCCCCGTAGTTTTTTTGTTAGAAAACCAAATTTAATTTGCAAATTTGTTTTGGTGCTTCGAGAAGCGAGATACAGGCACAAACTTCATTTTTTCAAATGGGGAGGTGTGGTTTTTATTTAAGAAATAGATTCCTCTATTTTTTGTAAGAAAATTTACTGAACGGTTTTTTTTCTTTGAGCGATATTTTACAAGTTATGAATGAAAACATGATTCCTATAAGAAATTTCAAAATGATATTATAACGGTTTTTTGATTAAATAAGAAGAAAAGTACTATTTTATTATAAATTTTACTCCTCATTAATTACAGATCTTGCTCGAACTGGCCCCCATCATTAGAGATGCATGCTTTTTCCTGCCAATTGTACCTTACGATATATTGAAATTCCTGCCAATTGAAAACAATATAAATCAAAAATTCAAATTAGATATTCCTCTTATATTTCATCAGAGTACTCGACAACATAGTTTTTTAATCAACGTCTTTATCTGGAAGTCCCCATTTTCTTCGTAGCTTTTCCGCCCCCTCTAATTTACGCCACGTTCTTCTTTAAAAATTTTTAATAATTTCTTTAATCTTGATTTGAAAATTCTTAATGATAATAAGATTATTTTTATTTTATACATCTGCCTACTTATAAAAATTAGTAATTTGATCTCTTTGTTTTATAATAAAAAAAAGAAGAAAAAAAACTGAAATCAGACACGATCCCTACATATATATAAAACAATTATAAAAATGTAGGCCACCAAGGTTCTTTAAAGTTGGAGACAAAATATCAAGGCCGCTATTTTGAATCTTCTTTTTGTGTTTAACATTTTTATTTCTTTATTTTATTTTTCAAAGAGAGACTTCTTGCCTTTTGTCTACTTAATGAAATATTTTTCTTTATTTATTTATTTATTTTTTTTTGATAGCGGAATATTTTACCAAATGTACTTGTCTCATAAATTTTATTGAAATTATGTAATCTTGTATTTTAAATTAATGGATATAATGTAAATAATATTTTTAGAAGATCGTAAAGAAGTAGAATAATGCATTTTTCTGGTTCATTTATTTATTTTATTATTACAAATATTACGCAATAGTAAATGTATTTAAAAATAACTTTATGATATGATATATGATATTATTTATTTGCCTGTGTATACATCAGCCACAATATAATAGAAAAACTTCTTTCTTAATATAAGGCAACACTTACCAAAAATATACTGGCCATTGTCATTGAAAATGAACTTTACTACAAAATAACCAAAACATAATATACTCATACTAGTTTACTTAACCTATAAGTTCAGTTTATTTTAAAATCTTCCACCGTCCAGTTCTACTCCATAAACTCCATTGTGGTAAAAACATTTCTTTGTTGAAAAGTGGTTTTAAATTTTTTTATTTTTTTTTAATTGGAGTTAATCTATCTGCCATTTTTCATTAGGGAATTTTTCACGGACTTAATTACTGCTGATTTTGACAGTCGTTTTGGAGGTAAGTTTATATGTATGTTATAGATAGTGTTCTGTCGCCATTCGTATCCATTGTATTGTTTTTTGCTTTCTCTTACTCATAGTAAGAGGAAGTATTGTAATCGTGTCCAATTTTCTATATCGAATTTTCACTGAAAATATCCGTTCTGAGGTCCCCAGAGTCCAAAAAAGTTGTTTTTAGCAAATGGTCTCTGTGTGTGCATGTGTATGTGTGCGCGCGCGCGCGGTGTATAACGTATGTGAACAGCATTGCTCAAAAACGAGAAACCGTAGAAAGTTTAGACTTGATATTCCATTTAGGTATCACCATGGGATCTGACAGTACGTTATCTGCCAAAATTCATCAACCGGAAGTACCACGTTACTATTTTTGTTTTTTTTTTGTTTTTTACGTTTTTGCGATTTTCTCAAAAATCGCTCCGACGATTTTCTTTAAACTTGGTATATCATCTACACATATAAAGACCTACAACTTTTATTTGAAACATTTCTCTGGGAAAATTCATTTAATTTCTGGGCACTTTGGGGGAGGGGCGGTGGGGTTATGTTTTTCTCTAAAGTGCTATCACAATTGATAAAGTATAATTGAATGATAGATTATACAATTCTATCATCCAAACAAACTTCCGAGTTTCAAAAAAATTAGCAAACTGGAAATGCGCTTTTACTGAGCAGTTCTTTCTGTTTTTGACGAATTTCATTAAATTTGGTACACAAACTATAAAATTTGTCAATTATAATTTTGAAAACTGGAGTAAGAGATAGTTGTGTGAGTGTTTCACTCCAGACTTTTTTTTTTTTTTGTTACAGAACGAGCTTGTAGAAACTTAATTATGTTTAGTGCCAGAAATAATGGCCTACAAGCTATCTCGTGTCCTTTTTAAATATCATAATTTTTCGCTGCTCTTTTTTATAATTTGAAAATTTTCGAGGCGTTAGATGAGGCCCTTAGTTCAAATATAGTATGATATTTAGTTTTACATCAATTGTTGAGTGTCCTCACGCGTTAGTGTAGTGGCTATGGAGAATTCAGGGTGTTCGATACCACCCCTGAGGGCAAAGTCGGTGTTGACCCAACATCATGAGAAAAAGTGGGTAGCTAAAGGCTGTTAGCGTACCTAGATGGCGAAGGCCGGAACTAAACGGGGAAGGAACCGCGGCGTGTTTAACAACCCCCCCCCAATTCAAATCACCGACTGCCAAGTCTTGGCCCTTCACGGGCGGTTGTGCGTCATAGGTTTTATTTTTATTATTTATCAATTGTTGAGTTTCCTACAATTTTACTGATCTTATCTTGTTTAATTTATAGCTGCTATTTATATCTGAACATATTTTTTTTGGCCACTAAAAATACAATTTCCTCAAATTAGACAGTGGCCTATTTTTAATTGTTATTACTTTTCTCTCTTTCTTTTTACTTTATCTTATTACTGTAAGAGAAAGTATTGCGTATCGTGTTAAATTTTCGAAATTGAATTCTCACCGGAAATATATGTGTTTTGGGTTTTTCAGAGAACGAATTATTTAGTAATTTTGTGAAAATATTAGGCTACCAAGGCGACCGAAATTACGGATAATACTTTATTTTTAGGTTGAAAAGGTTTTCAATTGGCTCCTGTCAACTATTGTATTCCTTCTATTATTAAGTAGGTCACACTTATACAATTATCTCTTGTATTTTAGGAAATTAAATGAATAAAAGGTTTTAAAATGTTATTATATTTTTACTAATAATATATTTATGTCTCTTTGTTTCAGGTAAGTGAACTTTATCTTAATCTATTGGGCCAATTATGATATTACTATCGAGCTGGTTTCTTCCGGTATGTAAGATTAAAGTTTAATCTATATAATTAAAAAAAAAAATATTTCAATTAACCCATACATGTAAAGTTATTTTCTTTAAGTAATATTTATCTATCCAAGAAACAGAATAGTAACATTAGACATATTTTGTTACGATCAAATTCAATTTTATTCGAATCTCAAATATTCAATGTATATTCAACATCCTGGTTGTTATTAGTGCAGCCTATTTTCTAGAATTAATGCAATTATCGTATTTATATATGTAAGAATTTCCTTGTTTCTGAGTTTTTATACTTTCTTTTACTCCTAATAAGAGGAAGTGTTGTAATCGTGCCAAAATTTTCAATATCGAGTTTTCACCGGAAATATCCGTTTTGAGGTCCCCTGAGTCCAAAAAAGTGGTTTTTAGCAAATGGTGTGTGTGTGTGTGTCTGTATGTAAGTGAACAGCATAGCTCAAAAACGAAAAACCGTAGAAAGTTGAAACTTGATATTCCGTTTAGGTATCACTATGGGATCTGACACTACGTTATCTCTCAATTCCTCAACCGGAAGTCCCACATCACTAGTTTTTTTTTTTACTTTTTTGTTCTGACGATTTTCTTTAAACTTAGTATATCAACTACACGTACAAAAAGCTACAACCTTTTTTCGAAACATTTCTCCGGGAAAGTTCATTTAAGGGCACTTCTGCGGGAGGGGTGGGGTTAAGTTTTCATCAAAAGTGCTATTTCAGTTTATTTGACAATTCTGTCATCTAAATAATGTTAATTAGAATTAAATATGTTGTTGAAATTCCGAGTTTGAAAACAGTGGATAACCGGAAGTGCGTTTACTTTAAAACACTTTACTAAATTTTTTCGCGATTTTCTTCGCAACTCTTATATAAACTAAACATGCAAAGATCTACAACTTTTATTTAAAACATTTCTCTAAGAAAATTCATTTAAGGCCACTTTTAGGGGAGAGGAGGGGGTATGTTTATCTCTAACTTGCTATCATAGTTGATTATACAATTCTATCATTCAAACAAAATTAATTAGAAATAAATGGATGGCCAAAATTCCGAGTTTCAAGAAACTTAATACACCGGAAGTGCGCTTTTATTGTTTTTTTAGTTTTCGATGAATTTCATTAAATTTGGTACACAAACTATAAAAATTGTCAATTATAATTTTGAGAACTGGTGTACGAGAAAGTTGTGTGAGTGTTTCACAGCAGATTCTTTGTTTGTTAACAGAATCTATTGTATGTGCGAATTCGAAATCAATTGAAGTCTGTGGTGCTTGAAAGCTGTTCTTGGTTTTATTGTTTTATAGATCTCTATGGTGCTCAGTAATTCTAGTTATGATTCGTTGTATTGAAATACGAACTTCCATTAATAGTTCAATTTTAGATTCCAAAATTACATCAACAGGTTTTGACATCAAATAACTATCAATTCAATTAACACATTTTAAATCAATAAATTAATTACCAAATGGGCGAGATATAATGAATTGTTGTGAAAGTAAAAAATAGAGAACAAACTTAATAGTTGTTCGCAATTATATTAAAATTTAATTGATTAAAACATGAACGTATGTTCAAAATAATTAAATGCCATTTGTCTAATTATATATATATATTTTTTTTATGCCTGTCCAAACACGAAACTCAAGTTAATTGGTTCAATTATAGTCTAACTCATTTTAAATGCAGAAATGGATCCAAAAGTTCATTTTTTGACTATAAATTTTGCCTTATCAAAGGAAATCTCACTTTATTTGAGTTCCAGCACTGTTTATTCCAAAGCCTTAAATGCAGCTTGATTATCAGAGAATTCCCTCACCCCTTTTTAAAAAACCTCTCTTTGGCAGCTTTTCCACCAGGTAGCAGCATTGTGACGTTAGATTTTCCACTAAAAATGCCAGGAGGATTGATTTGCCAAGAATAAATTTGCTCGATGAAAATGATTATTTTCTGCGGTTTTTTGTACCATAAAAACGCCAGTAACTCACTCGAAGAACCATTAATTCTGTTTGAAACTTTTTATTAAGAAACTTGTCCTAAAGCGTTCTGAGAAAGCCAATAGATCACCTCCTAAAGTGATATAGATTACAGTGTAAGATACTAAAAGGGAAGGAATAGGTGAGTGGTTAGCGTACAGGACTACCACGCGGAGGTCCTGGGTTCGAGTCCAGTGCTTCCCTTAAATTTTTTCTTCCTAGAAGCTTCTATGGCTCCACTGTTCGGTGAAGGATAATGTTGTCTGTAACGAGAGAACACTGTCCGGAGACTGGCCATTGCACTGAGAATGCTCCAGGCGCCAATAACAATAGATGTTGCCGGCCTTAAATTAAAAAAAAAACAAAATAAATAAATAAATAAGTCACTAAATATTCAATCATTAGAACCATAAGAATTTACTGCAAGAGAATGTCGTGTGAGAATTTCATTATTTTTTATCTTCTCTTCTGGTTTTGATTAATTATAGATTAATTTCTGTCAATTTGTTGCTAAACATTTTTATCTCTTATTTATATTATTAAATGTATTATTTTACTTGACACGACAATCTGTTGTCAGATACTTGTTACACGCTAATTAATATTTGCATTTGTAAATTTCATGCTACATATATATATACATATTATGAATAGCAACAGGTGTTTATTATTATTTAATGGGTATTATAGAGGTTGATGTAAGTTGACCAGAGATATTTGATTATTTTATTATTATTTGTTCCAATTATTACTTTTTATTTGGCTTTAATAGATTTTTTTACTTTCTCTTATTTCTGATAAAAGGAAGTATTGCGATGTTGTCGAGTTTACACCGGAAGTACAAGTTTTGGGATCTTCCTGAGTACGAAAAAGTTTTTAGCGGGGGAAAAAAAAAACTAACACGCAGGAAGCTCATACTATTCCGTTTTAGTAGTACTGCTACCGCATCAACCGGAATTTAGTATTAATGATTGCTTTTTTCCCTTCCAGTTTTTCGCGATTTCCTGGAAAACGGCTCCATAGATTTTCTTTAAACTTCGTATGCTCACTACATGCTCAAATACTTATAACGCACTTTTATTTTGAAACATTTTCCTGGGAAAATGGATTTTTTTTTGGAGATTCTAGGGGGGAGGAGTAACGCTATCCTTTTTTCCCTTTTTACAATGTAAATTCCGTACAATTTATGGTTTTTACCGCCGCTAGAATATTAATATCCATCAGAACCAATGATAGAATTTCAAATTCGAAGAAAATCGGTTAACCGGAAGTGTGACTTTGCAGAATAGGTTTGTGAGTTTTTTAAATGTTATTGTTCCCCCTCTTTTTGATTACAGTGTAATCTAGAAGGCCTATTACCTGCCAGGGTATTGTTTTAAAAGCTTTTAGAATTCAACTCTAATAAATAATTGATTGTAATAGTTGTAAATCTCCTATCCTACTTTTGACATCAGTTGTCGTATCTTCTATCCTATCCTACCAGCTTACTCTATTAATTAACTACAGAGAGACAGCTTAGGAACATCGTTTATTTTCTATCTTTTAAACCGCTTCAACCCTGGAGAGAATGCAGTATTGCACGGGGGCATTTTTAGATGTTACCCAGGCTTTTGATCGCGTGCGGCATCCTGGTTTATTGTTCAAACTAAAAAAAATGTCTTCCCTCTACCTATTTTCTCATCCTGCGTTC
>JAAEAF010011005.1:0-12644 GCA_011037195.1 Triatoma infestans | reverse complement strand
GTGGGGGGAAATAAAAACAAACAACACTTACTTAGGCGCAAATAAAATTAAATCATTATATATAGCAAACTAATTGAGGTATAAGTAAAATAAATGGTTTATTTAACACATCTTAAGACATAAAAATAAAAATTATGATTCATCTTATTGGCGGTGTTACACCGAATGTTCTTATCGCGACAGTATATGATTCACCGACTTTATCTTATATGATTCACTCAATTGCTATTTCTAACAAGATAAATAGCCTTTAATGCCTCAATTGCCGTATATAATGATTTCTTTAATATTATTTGTACCTAATATATAACATTTAAACACACATGTTCTATAATTATATCAATAGAGGTGTTTGTATAAGGTGTCATTTTTTTTTGAAACATGATGTTAAATAGATTAATATATGCTGTCCAACCAATAGTTTACTTAATATTCTCATATTATTTGCGTTCTTACTGCAATCACCAATGTCTTAAGATGTTTAATAATGCTAAATAATAAACCAATTGTTTTACTTCTAATATATATAACATTTAAACACACATAGAGGTTGCAAGGCGCCATTTTTTTTGAAAATGATGTTAAATGGATTAATATATGCTATCCAACCTATAGTTTACTTTTGTGTTCTTACTGCAATCACCAATGTCTTAAGATGTTTAATAATGCTAAATAATAAACCAATTGTTTTACTTCTAATATATATAACATTTAAACACACATAGAGGTTGCAAGGTGCCATTTTTATTGAAAATGATGTTAAATGGATTAATATATGCTGTCCAACCAATAGTTTACTTAATATTCTCATATTATTTGAGTTTGTGTTCTTACATTTCGCACATAATCACCAATGTCTTAAGATGTTTCATTTTGTTTTATTTTTCACCCCACATAATTGCAATTTATCAATTTTTTTACTTGTGTTTTTGTAAATATACCATTTTAATTATCTCAATTAGTTTGCTATATCTAATGATTTCTCTAATATTGTGTTTTTAGATATGTCAATTTTTACTTGTTTTACCTTATTGTCATATAATTACATTCTTTTTTTTATTTTTATGTCTTAAGATGTTTTAAATAAACCATTTGTTTTACTTATACCTCAATTAGTTTGCTATATATAATGATTTAATTTTATTTGCGCTTAAGTAAGTGTTGTGTTTGTTTTTATTTCCCCCCACTATTCTTACATTCTTTTTTATGTTTAAGATGTTTTAAATATGCTATTTACCTTACATTATTTTTTCACATACATAATTACCACTAGTTTGTTTGTTTTTTGTGTCTATGATGATGTGTTTTAGATATGTCAATTTATTTGTCTATTCTCATATAATCACCTTTTTTTTTTATTAAAATTGTTGTTAAATAATAAAAGATATGTTAAAATACTTTGTTTTACATTATGTGACTCACAATCTATGTTACAAATTGTTTGGTGGAAGGTTTTATTACCTTATTCAATCATCATTAGTTTTAACTCAATTAGTTTGATATATATAATGATTTCCTTAATGTTGTATTTTAGATATGTTAATTTATTTGTCTATTCTCATATAATCACCTTTTTTATTAAATTGTTGTTAAATAATGTTAAAATACCTTGTTTTTACAATATGTGGCTCACCCTCAATTTAAACAATGTTTTACATTAATATTTTGTTGGGAGGGATTGCAGGGATTGCAGATATGTTAATTAACGTGTCTCCTTATTCTATCATCATTAGTTTTTTAACTTAATTAGTTTGCTATATAATGTTTTTTTAATGTTGTGTTTTAGATATGTCAATTTTTACTTGTTTTATTGTCACATAATCACCATTAGTTTACTATATAACTGTTTTAACATTTTTATGTCTTAAGATGTTGTTTAATATAACTTATATTTATTTTTCACCTTATTCTCACATAATTAGTTTTTGCTATATATCATGTTGTTAAATAACACTCAAATAAATTATTAAAGAAATGTTACTTATTTATTTTTTTTCCCCCACCCAATGCTAATAACGTTTATTGTGTAGATATATCAATTGTCTATCAATTATTAAAAGATATGTTAAAACTACCTTGTTTTATTTTCCTCCCGGTGACCGCTTTGGTCTAGTGGTTTGCATTACCGACTTCTAACTCAACAATTAAGGTTCGATTCCAGGTAAAACAACTTTTTTATTTAATTATTTATAATTTATTTAGATTTATAATTTAATTATTTATAATTTATTGGCCATCGATTTGGATGATAATATTTAAATCATTAGATGACGTCATCTTTGAATTAAGCTCATTGATTTGGATGATGGCAGCAGCGCTCTTGCAACCCCCAAGACTAGAAACATAGCCCCTGCGCCAGAACGCCCATAACTACCCTACTAACAGTTTTTTCAGTTTTCGACGAATTTCATTAAATTTAGTATACAAAGTATAAAATTTGTCACTTTATAATTTTGGGAACTGGAATAAGAGAAAGTTATGTGAGTTTTTCACACCAGATTTTTTTATCTCTCCTTCTTGTATTTTCTCTCTAACAGATTTCTACATAGAACTCACAACGCTAGATTTATTGGATTTATGACAATTTGAATTGACACTTTTTTTTTTTTAAATTTGGAATTTTAATAATTTTAATTACCCCACCGTAAATAGCGGTGGTGGTTAGCTCAAACGGCACGTAGTACTTGAATGTGATTATTTTGGAGACCAGAAGGCTGCGCTCCGATCAAACCCCAATAATATTTGAGATGTAACGTCTGAGTTTCCCCAGGATTCTCATGAAATTAATTAATTAGGTTAAAGAAAATTACAAAAAAATAATATTTAATTATTTACTTTTCCCGTCAATATAACGGCACGTCAGATACAAATATGAAATAAAATGAAATATAATAAAAAAGAAAGCAAATAGTTTGAGAGTTTCATAGTGAATAAAACTCATCGACCGAATAAAATGTCTACTTCACTAGATAAATAGTTTTCTTTTCTAGCTGCTTCAATTCACTTTTTTTTTTCGGATATTGGAAAGATAAATTATTAAGAATTTTGGAATCCATAATCAAATAGGAATTGTCATAAACTTTATGTGTGATTCTGGGAAAAACTATTGCTTTTTTATTTCTGATATTATAATTGTGAATCTGTTGGAAACATGGAGTACAGAGTTTTTATATTGTGATGGATGTCAGAAATTATATCTATTTTATTTGAAGAAAACTATGATCTCAGAGAAAAATACCAGGCTGGTTGGCAAAAAAGGATAACACCCAGGTAGAAGAGACTACCGTGCAGAAGAGTTCATAGAACTCGGTTAGCTTTGTGTAACCCTTCTCATAGGGGAGGATTTGTACTAACAAGAAAAGGCATTCTTTCAAGATAGGGAATTTAAATTCTGCTTTCAAACAAAAACAGTCTGAATTAGACATTCTACCAGTATTATTCATAGAGAGAACATCAGTGGCAGTTTAAGTGTTAGCATTCGAACTTCAAACAATCTAGTAACTAGTTATTTGTTTCCTTGCATTTATAGTTAATTCAAGATTCAAAATTAATAATTATCTTGTAAATTTACTAGTTTAATATATAGTTAAATGATTTATTTAAAAGTGGTTCTTATTCTCTATTTTTAATTCTTCTATCTCTATCTTAAACATACACACAAGCCCTTTATAAAGCCGCTCGTGCTACACGCTACTACTACTACAACACAACACACCATCACCAACCCTACATTTCAATGTTTACATGTGAAGACTACGAGAATGGAATAAATACAAGAAGAATTGCCCCCTTCCCTACAAAAAATTATACCGTATGACTGGACAGACTCAATCTTCCCAAAATCAATAATTCAAAGTGAAGCCTTTGGCACAACATAAGAGGATTATCTAACATAGTAGATATATTTGAATTGAGAGCTTAGAAGCCACACGATTAAC
The DNA here is from genome assembly GCA_011037195.1 of Triatoma infestans. NCBI lineage: Eukaryota > Metazoa > Arthropoda > Insecta > Hemiptera > Reduviidae > Triatoma > Triatoma infestans. Next base: position 8,706 of record JAAEAF010011005.1, on the reverse strand, counting down.
CTAATCCATCCAGCGTAAATCTTTTGAGATATTCATTCCAAGCTGCCAAGCTGATTCTAAGAATCCAGAAACCTATACAGTAAAGTCACATTTCCGAATTAACAAATTTTCTTCAAATGAATGTTGTAATTCATAAAACTGTTTTTAATGTAACTTAATTACACTGTAAGTATAGAATTGTACTCAAACTTCCGGTTAGAGGAAATTTTTTAATCTTGCAAAACTCTCCCAGGATCATTTAGGAGTAAAATTATCCTGGAAAAATGTTTCAAATAAAAATGATAAGCATTTTATGTTTAATTAACATGCAAAAGTTAAAGAAAATCGTTAAAGCCATTTTTTATTACTTTCTCTTACTCCTAGTAAGAGGAAGTATTGTAATCGTGTCAAATTTTCGATATCGAGTTTTCACCGGAAATATCCGTTTTGAAGTCCCCTGAGTTCAAAAAAGTAGTTTTTAGCAAATGGTCTTGTGTGTGTGTGTGTATGTATGTATGTATGTATGTATGTATGTGAACAGCATAGCTCAAAAACGATAAACCGTAGAAAGTTGAAACGGTGATATTCCGTTTAGGTATCACCATGGCATTCTGACGGCGGCTCATCTGTCAAAATTCCTCAACCGGAAGTACCACTTTACGAGTTTTTTTTTTTACTTTTTTGCGTTTTTCTCAAAAATGGCTCCGATGATTTTCTTCAAACTTGTTGTATCAACTACGCATACAAAGATCTTCCACTTTTATTTAAAACATTTCTCTGGGAAAATTCATTTAAGGGCAATTATGGGGGAGGGGTGGGGTTAGGTTTTCATCTAAAGTGCTATTTCAGTTTATTAAACAATTCTATCATCTAAATAATGTTAATTAGAATTGAATATGTTGTTGAAATTCCGAGTTACAAAAAAATTGCATAAGCGGAAATGCGTTTACATTACCACTTTACTAAATGATTTTTTTCACTTTTTCGCAATTTTCTCAAAAATGACTTGGACGATTTTCTTGAATCTTGATATAAAGTACACATACAATGATCTACAACTTTTATTAAAACATTTTTCTGGGAAACTTCATTTAAGTGCACTTTTAGGAGGGGTGGGGTTATGTTTTTCTGTTAAGTGCTATCATAGTTGATTATACAATTCTATCATCCAAACAAAATTAATTAGAAATAAATAAATAGATGGCTAAACTTTCGAGTTTCAAGAAAATTAGTAAACCGGAAGTACACTTTTACTGAACAGTATTTTCAGGTTTTCGACGAATTTCATTAAATTTGGTATCCAAACCATAAAATTTGTCAATTATAATTTTGGAACTGGAGTATGAGAAAGATGTGTGAGTGTTTCACACCAATTTCTTTTTTTTTAATGTCGAAAATTCCAACTTTGAAGAGTTGACAATGTTATGATATCGTAATAATTATTTATGTTTTTGTTTTCTGTTTAGTTAAATGAATTTATAAACATATTAAATATTTAAATCAAGTGAATCATATAGTGACCATTGATGAAATCACATATAAATATATACATTGTTGTTACATTAGAAATGTGCATTGGTATCGCAAATCAACCTAATGGTTATGTTTCAAAACAATAAGCCCAGTATCTGACCGATCTGAAATCACAACAGAATTTAGGTGTATTTATACTAAAACCAAGCTGACTGAAGTAATTATTGTTTCTAGCAAATTGTTTGTTTTATAATAAAAATAAAAACAATAAAAAAATAAATAAAACATTAATGAAGTTTAAAGAGAATGAATATTGAATATTAGTAAGTCGACTATATATATATATAAGAAGAAAGGGGAGGAGTCAAGGCGGTTATATGTATACAGAAGTAGTAGCACAATCTCACAGACTAGCTACTAGACAATAGCTCTCTAAAGACAGAGTGCCCTTGACAGGATTGTGCCAGCTAATTTACATATCAAAACTGGTTCCCTTATAGTAACAGCAAGGGAGTAGTACCCAGAGAAAGAGAATGGTACAAGTAGAGAGAGATTGGTTGAAGTAATGTTGTAAAAAAAAAAAGAGGGTGTATGTATCTCTCCTTCCCATTGGTTAGTCCTGTTGTGAAGGTTAACACGTGGAAAGATGCGTTGAAATCATACTGAGTGTGTTTGTGTGTGTGTGTGAGAGAGAGAGAGAGAAAGCCGAGAGAAACTGAAAAGAGAAAATACGTCACAATGTTTGAGAGAAAGGAAACAGAAGAGAAAAACCATGGTGTTGGTTGGTAACTTGAAGCACACAGATACTTACTTCCTTTTACTATTCGAGGTTTACCTGTCACTAGCAAGCCTACAACATAATAACTGTTGGAATATAGCGTTTTAGGTGTTGAACTTATATAGGGAGGCCTTGCCTTTGTCGTGGAGTGGGTGCACAGAATCCATTTTACATATCTTCTATATTATATTATTATTATAAGAAAACTGATTTAGCTACCCTATTATTAATAGTTTTCATAGAATTTTGAATCAGTTTTAAATGTTGAATTTGATAACTTATTTCATGTAAATGATAAATAAAGCTACAATTTAATAAATCCAATACTTACTTAAATAATTAAATAAGCACTGAAATCAAACTCCTCCAAAGTTATTGTATTTCTTATATATTAAAAATATTTTCTATATTTCAAATAGTTTAGTAAGCTTTCACGTTTTAATGTTTACATTATCAGAGTATGTTTTTAAATTGACACTAATCATTTATCGCAAAAATTACATAAATGGAAATGTATTGTTAGTAATTAATTATACAATAATATTGCTCTTAAAAAAATGATTAACCGTCATTAGTATACTATGGAAATTGCTCTCTTCTTCTTCATCGTCTTTTCTTTACTATATTTACAGTGTGGAGGTATTATCAGTTTTTTCCACTTCCCTCTGGGCCGTACCAATTCTCACCTTCGTTTAAATTAAAGCTTCAATCGTTACACATTTTTTTACTTTCTCTTACTCCTAGTAAGAGGAAGGATTGTAATCGTGTCAAATTTTCGATATTGAGTTTTCACTGGAAATATCCGTTTCGAGGTCACCTGAGACCAAAAAAGTAGTTTTTAGCAAATGGTCTGTGTGTATGCGTATGTGAACAGCATAGCTCAAAAACGAAAAATCGTAGAAAGTTCAAACTTGATATCCCGTTTAGGTATCATTATGAGATCTGACAGTGGGTCATCTGTCTAAATTCCCTTGCCGGAAGTACCACTTTACTAATTGGTTTTTTTACTTTATTGCTATTATCTCAAAAATGGCTCCGACGATTTTCTTGAAAAATGGCATATCAGCTACACATACCAAGAGCTATAATTGAAACATTTCTCCAGAAAAATTCATTTAAGGGCAGTTTTGGGGGAGGAGTGGGGTTAGGTTTTCATCTAAAGTACAATTTCAGTTTATTACAATTCTATCATCTAAATAATCTTAATTAGAATTGAATATGTTGTTGAAATTCCGAGTTACAAAAAAATCGGATAACCGGAAATGCGTTACACTACCACTTTACTAAATGTTTTTTTTTTTACTTTTTCGCGATTTTCTCAAAAATGGCTTCGACGATTTTCATGAAACTTCCTATATTAACTACACATACAATGTGTATGTGAAAAATTCATTTAAGGGCAGTTTTGGGGGAGGAGTGGGGTGAAGTTTTCCTCTAAAGTGCTATTTCAGTTTATTATACAATTCTGTCATCTAAATTATATTAATTACAATTAAATATGTGGTTCAAATTCCGAGTTTGAAAACAATCAAATGACCGGAAGTGTGTTTTTACTGAAATGCATTTTTCCGTTTTCTGGTATTTTCTCCAAAACGGCTCCAACGATTTTTTTTAAACTAGGAATGTGAACTACACATAAAAGAGCTGCAACTTTTATTTGAAACATTTCTCCTGATAATGGCCTGAATTTAAGGGGGCTTTTGGCGGAGAGGTGTGGTGAGGTTTTTCTCTAAACTGCTATCATAGTTGATTAAACAATTCTATCATCCAAACAAAATTAATTAGAAATAAATAGATGGCCAAAATTCCGAGTTTCAGGAAAATTAGTAAACCGGAAGTGCTCTTTTACTAAACAGGTTTTTTTTTTTCAGTTTTGTCCATCAAAACACCGACGAATTTCATTAAATGTGGTACACTAACTATAAAAGTTATTAATTTAATTTTGAAAACTGGAGTAAGAGAAAGTTGTGTGAGTGTTTCATACCAGATTTTGTTTGTTCCCAAATTCTTCTGGGGCATTCTCTTTTCCTCGCACTGAAGACTTTTGCTTTTTATACGCGCTTCTTGCTATTCTACTCTCGTCCATTCTCATTAGATGACCTAGCTAACTAACCGCAGACACTTGCTTAATCTCCGCAGCCTATATTAATAATTTAGATTCTTCCTTATGGCAACATTACGTATTCGGTCTCTTCTTTTTTTTCCTCTCAAATTTCCTGCTTGTAACGAGGACCTATGAATTGAAGTCAAAAATCCATGATTCACTAGAACGTAAGGATCGGAATCAAAACTTTTTTTTTTTGCAAGCACCCGGATAATTCTTCTCTTCCAAGGAAACTCTTAAATAGAGTTGTTATGGTTGGGCCTGCAGAGCTGGAAAGCATCAGCGATATTTTCCTTGATAGCCTGCTTCTTTTCATGGTCATCGACCGGTTTTGGGCGTTCACCCATTATCAGAATGTTTTGTCAAAACAGTGTAATAACATTGACTTGTACAGAGCAAATTTAGTTGATACATTAGATCTTAAAGTGGCTTTGTTGAGACCTAACTAGGTTAAGTGGGTGTTCTCCGATACCTGGGTATTGCCACATGTTGTTTTTCACTTTTGTTCATTTTACACATTGTACACATTGTTCATTTTAAAAATGGAAATATCAAACAACTGGAGATATGTAACTTAAATTACTTTTTTGGAAAAAATTTACAATGATCATTAATTACCCATGACTATTTTATTATTCTGTAATTGTTCTTTGAGTGTAGAAACAAACCTAAGGCCACTGTGATAGTTGTGGACTTTGACAAAACATACTGATGATGGGCGAACGCCCTGTTTTGAATGTCCCTTCTCGTTGAAATGAATAATAAATGTTCTGCATAAAATTGATTTTTATTGCGAGCAGTGGTGAGAATTATTCCCACTGCTCCACACAAATATATTATAGCCCGAAACCGGTCGATGACCACGAAAAGAAGCAGGCTCTGATTCTAAATAGAGCATGGAATGATCTTCCTGCGGCTCCTAACCTTTGTTTTATTTCTTTTTCAATTGTTCCATTTTCACATATGTGAGCCTCTATGTATTTAGAAGTCCCTATTGTTGCAAAGTTTGATTCCCTAAAAATATGACCATAATGATAACTTTGTTCTTGTTAAACACTATAGTTAGTGTTAAGCGACAGCTTCTTCTGTAACTTCTCCTCCAGTATTTCTAGACACCTTTCTGGCTCGCTTGTTGTCAGCTATTGCAAAAAGATCGGCAAAAGCGAACAGATTGTAATTAGCCTTTTGCAAGATACAGTTTTCAGCAATCACCTCATCTAAGAGCATAATATATGTAAGGGCTTAAGCTGCAGTTCTGCGCCACACTTTGAATGATTCAAAGTCCTTGGATTCTTTGTTTGATGTGGGCTTATGTGAACTCCCTACCGCTAATCTTAATCCAAAGGAATACAGAGACGTTGCTCCGTTTTAATTTTAAAGATCTTACTTGTCGCTTTGAATGAATCAACATCAACAATGTATTCATCACATTTCGGGATGGTATTTAAGTATGAATGGGTGATAAAGCGAATGGCCTTATTACCTGCTGTCAAGTGATTGTAGAAATAACATTTCTAATGTAAAAATCACCAGTTCTTTCTCTTAATACAGTTATTTGAATTTTAATTTACATACAGGTAAGTGTAGATACTAAGGAACTATAATAATAGTGTTATTGACCATTTGATTCACAAAAGATTGACTGTCTGATTGTCATTACACTAAAGAAGACAATAGACAGCAATTTGATCTACCCGTTCAGCAAAACTTTTGTAAATTTAGTTTCATCATCCTTCTATCTGTGTCCATCTCAGTCAATTTTCTTGAAAAAAATTGTTTCAAATAATAATGATAGGATTATATCTGGGATTTTAACATTTCAAGCTCAAAGAGGATTCTAGGAAAATGCAAAAAAACTCCGAAACCTACCTCGTACAGTTACATTTCCGGTTAGTGGATTTTCTTCGAATTTGGCATTCTAGCAAAGTTTTTAATGACCATAAAGTTATGTGAGTTAGATCCATACACTATACTGAACTTGCAGTTCCTCCAGAGAACCTTCGCGTCCCTCCCAATAATATAGCTCAAATAAAAATGCCATTATGTGTTTAGATATTAAGATATGGGGGAAGGAACTGTTATGGTTAGGAAGATAAGTGTAAATTGATGATGATGAGAACACAAGAATTGATCACTAAACTCACAATTTATATTTTAACGAATTTTTAACGAGAGAAGAGTGTTTAGAGGGTACAGTGACTTAACGGAGAGTGAGTGTTTATAGTTATGTGATGATCGTAACATCGTATAATTTAACTGTTATGGGTCGTTTGAAAGAGAGATTTGCCTAGTTAGAACTCTTGCTTATTCTAATAGCAGTGAGCTAGCGGATAATTTTCAAGGTAAAGTTGATTTAGCGATGATCTTCACTCTTTTAAGTTTATCCGGTGACTCTTTGGTAACATGGGATTTATACAATTTCTCTTACCATTAGAGACAGTTTGTAAATGAGTGATCTACTGTCCAAAGTTGAAACCCATTCACCAATACACTGCAGTTGATATGACGAAGATGTAATGCATAGTAGATGTGCGATTGGTGTCTCAGTGGTGGCGGCTTGATCTGGTTGATAATAGAACTATTGAGTCCAGTTTTGTTGTGGCAAATTTATTGACGATTTTGTCCATTTAGTACCTAATTGGAATATCAAGTTTGAGCTTCGTGCAATTTTTATTTTATTTTGTTCACACACACACAGGCCATTCGCTAAAAACATTTTTTAGGGAACTTGACATTTCATTTACAGATAAAGAGAAAGTAAACATTTTTTTAAGATCATAAACAATTTTCTTGAGATTATTTTTCTAAAGTATGGTTTAAGGAGTAAATCAAAAATTAAAAAAAGAATTTGTGAATAAAATGTGGCTTGGCTGTTAAAAGTTAGAAACGGGGGATTAAACCAGTCTCTATATAGTCGTGCTAGAATGCGACTGATATGACGGTAAATAAAATATAAGCTGAAGCTTCATAAAGATATAATAACAGTAGGGTGAGAATTTGTGTTGATTTTTTTTTTATTGAATGCAATTTACAATTAGAATATTATTTATTCTATTCATAAATAATCCACCTTGCAATTAATTGATTAGGAGTGTACAGAAGGACATCTGATCAAAGTTTATTAACAAAAGTTAATATTAACTATAATTCTATACAAATAAACATAAAATGAAGTGAACAATAACTAATGAAATATTATCTTAACCAACATCAAGTATACTTATATCCGACAGAACTAAAAACACTCGTTCGACCTTAAATTGTACTGATAAACTATTTTGAAACTATGTATTAGCTTTAAATTTATATTTTCAATTACTAATAATAATATCAAAGAAAACAGAATAAACAAAATAAACAAGTACTATACATCATGGAAAAATCCATCTGCTAGAGTTCGATGTGAAAAATAGAAATAAGATTTACAATGTAAATCAAAACTCACAATGATGTACAAAAGAAAAATGAGTTATAAAAAAAATAAACTGAATAATAAATATTGATATGATATAAGATAATAATAATAATAATAATTATAATAATAATAATAATAATAATATATAGAAAGGGAAGAGAATATCTAAGTGGTTAGCCTGACCCGGGTTCGAGTCCAGCTGTGCTACCCTTAGATTGCTTCTTCCTAGGAGCCTCTACAGCTCACTGTCCGGAGGCCGGCAATGCCCTGAGAAGGCTTCGGGCGCCAATGACCACAGAAGTAGACGTGCCTTAAATTAAAAAAAAGAAAGAAAAAGAAACAGAACACAATATAATTAACCTAAGTAATTAAAAAAAAAAAAAATTCTTGTAATAAATGAAATAAAAAGCCTGTTTAAGTTGACCACTTGTTGGTAGACTCTTACTCCCTCACAGTTATTTCTACATCACACAGAATCCAGTAGTCTTCGGCCTAGTATCATAAGAAGTTAGCGTTTCTAGGAAAATCCAAACCAAAAAACTCCGAAACTAACCTTGTAAATTCCCACTTCGGGTTAACCCATTTTCTTCGAATTTAGAATTATAGCATAGCTTTTGTAGGGATAGTGAACCCCCACCACTCATCCCCTCTAGCGGAAAGAAACAGCCCCTCTCGCAAAGAGAGGAGAGGCTCGGCCAGTATATATATATATATATATATGAGAGATAGGCAATGAGACATAATTCAGGTAGAATTCTGTTGATTTACGCATCAGTTTAACATCGCTCCGTTCATATCTTCTTAGCCACGTCAGTCTGTCAGTTCAGTTCAGTTAGTGTAAAGTCCTTGGCAGTCAGTCATATATATATATATCAATTATATATCTTAAACCAAATCTTAAGGTGTTATTTATCACTCATCAAGCAACAAACTACATCTCCTCACAACACCCTTACA
>JAAEAF010011004.1:0-45175 GCA_011037195.1 Triatoma infestans | reverse complement strand
CCCTGAGTCCAAAAAAGTGGTTTTTAGCAATTGGTCTGTATGTATGTATGTGAACAGCATAGCTCAAAAATGAAAAACCGTAGAAAGTTGAAACTTGATATTCCGTTTAGGTATCACCATGAGATCTGACTGTATGTTTTTTTTTACTTTTTTGCGATTTTCTCAATACTGGCTCCGACGATTTTCTTTAAACTTAGTATATCAACTACACATACAAAGAGCTACAACTTTTATTTGAAAAATTTCTCCGGGAAAATTCATTTAAGGGCACTTCTGGGCGAGGGGTGGGGTTAGGTTTTCATCTAAAGTGCTATTTCAGTATATTAGACAATTCAGTCATCTAAATAATGTTAATTAGAATTGAATATGTTGTTGAAATTCTGAGTTTGAAAAAAATCGGAAAACCGGAAGTATGTTTTTTTTAACAGTTTACTAAATAATTTTTTCCCTTTTTCGCGATTTTCTCAAAAATGGCTCGGCCGATATTCTTGAAACTTTGTGTATAAACTAAACATGCAAAGATCTACATCTTTTGTTAAAAACATTTCTCTGGGAAAATTCATTTAAGGGTTCTTTTAGGGGAGGGGTGAGGTTGCAGCTTCCTCTAAAGTGGTGTCATAGTTGATTATGTAAATCTATTATCCAAACAAAATTAATTAGAAATAAATAGATGCCAAAATTCCAGGTTTTAAGAAAATTAGTAAACCGGAAGTGCGTATTTACTGAAAAGTTTTATCAGTTTTTGACGAATTTCATAAAATTTGTTACACAAACTATATCATTTGTCAATTATGATTTTGAGAGCAGGAGTAAGAGAAAGTTGTGTGAGTGTTTCACACCAAATTTTTTACTTTTAGTTAGTGTATGTTTTAGAATTGCGACCAATTCAAATTTTATCTCTCTCAAATATTGGGAGAAATTAAAATTTGCCTTATTTTGAATAATACGTGGGAATAGCTCGTTATTAGGAGTGACTTTCGGTCAGCTGCAGAAGCCAAGTTATTGCAAATAAAAGTGAGTAGTGTACAAATCGTCAGGCCTTAAAATTACAGTGAGATGTTTGTACGGCAACGGCCAAAGGAGTTTTTAAAGAAAAAGAATTCTTTGTTATTCTACGTTTCGGGTACGATTGGTGCCCTTCTTCAGAAGCTCTGTAAAAATTTATTGGAGAAAATATATTATTTTACAGTATAGTATTATGAAAAAATGCATAGATTTATAACAAAAAAAAAAAATTTAAATCAAAGAAATATTAACAGACGAAATTATAAATATATATACAGGTCACATCTATTTTATAATTTCTTCTGTTAATATTTCTTTGATTTAAATATTTCCCATTTTTTTTTTTTGTTTGTTATAAATTTTGTACAAAAAGTGCATACTTTTTCATAACTATTATACTGTAAAATAATGTATTTTCTGCAATAAATTTGTACATAGCTCCTGAAGAAGGGCAACATTGATTAGTAATCGACGAAACGTAGAGCAACAAAGAATTCTTTTTCCTTAAAAACTCTTTTGGCCATTGCCGTACAAAACATCTCATTAAAAGTGAGTATGTCTACAAAAAGATGGTGTGCGATGGGGGAAGTTTCTCATCCGTAAGGTGATTCACTATCTTCTCCAGAGGCTGCCAAGTTTGGTTATCATGAAGGTATAGAGTTCACGAGTTGATTAATCAGAAGTGAGTGGAGAGTAAAATATGAAAATGATTGTTTTATTGAGGCGGGATCAAATTTTTAATAAATATGGTATTTTGATTATTTATGTTTGTTTTTTTTATTTATTAGAGACATAGTGTGGGGATTGCTTGGGATTAGACATAGCTTCTGTCTAGTTTTCAGATGTAGACAGCTTTATAGCATTCATCCTTATGGCTGAGGTGCGAATGGATAGTTGGCAGTCCAAAATAGGGAATCCAAATATGGTCGACAGTTTGATGTGGACACTTCATGGACTTCCCTTAGATATCTCTGATTGAACCCTTACAAGATATTGTAGTTTACAGTTTGACATTCTGATCGACAGGTTTAATGTTGCCTCTTTGATGGACTTCTCTTACGTACCTTATAAGCACATTATAATCTGTAAGAGACATCTTTATTATTAATGAAGGTTTTTAGCCGATCTTTTTTATAGAGCTTATGAGATAGTGGTAGTAAAACTGATTCATCGAAGGTATGAAATCAAAATTATCTATAGTAAATCTAGATAGATCAAGTAGTCTCGCGCCCGGACTCGGGTAAATAGTAAAATTGGAGCTTTGGTTATGTGGCAAACTAGTTTTGACTGCAAACTCGTATAGCTAAATATTGAAATGATGTATAGCTTTCCCCTAATAGTTGGTAACGCCAGATGGCTTTCATTAGTACGTTTTACTTAAGGTCAAGGTCACTAAGTAAAGATTCAAATGTTATAATTTTAATATAATGTTTTAAATAAGATCTCATAATTTACCTATTTTTCGACTAATAATATCTATTAGTAACTTTTTCTTATTCCTGATAAGAGGAAGTCATAGTTTTGAAATTGAGCTTTCACCGGAAATATATGTTTTGAGGTCCCCTGTGTGTGTGTGTTTTTTTGTAAACAATCGTTTGTCAATTTAATATACATTCCATATTATCTGTTATGTGCCGATGCAAGGGTCTGTGTCGTGTTTTATGAACAACGTTTAAATTTAAGGTTGAATATATATTATCATTTCTAGACGAACACATTCATGTACCATTTTTATAAAATATTTTATCGAGATATCGAGAAATATATTATTTATATATCGAGAGTTTAGTTTCCTAACAGTTTGTTGCCCAAAACGAAGTTGATCTGTTCTGGGTCAAAGTGGGGAGAAATTTCATTTAAAGAGGATCTTCTCTACAGAGTATAATATGCGTATAGAGGTCCCAAGAATACTATCTGTGGGAACACTGTCATAGTCGCAAAGCTGCTATTTCCTGAAAGATAGACACTTTTGTAGAATAAGATAGAAAATAACTTGCATGTCAGTCTCGAGTAATTATAAAAGTGACTGCATCATAACTATGATATCCGAAATGTGTTTTTTGTTTTGCCTCAAAATCCAAAACCAATTTTTCAGTGATTTAATATTCTGGGGATGGCTACTATAAGAAATTAAAAAAAAATCAACCATAATAAACAATATGTTATGTTGTTTGATAACCTTACATATATTTATTCCATATGTTATTATCGCTTCCGGGCCGATTGAAGCCATAGTTAACTCAAGCATAACCATAAAGATAAATGGTCATAGATATTTCGGGCATATGTTCCCTATGGGGCAACTACTTCCTATCTTTTACAGGTGGTTTCATAATATACGTTATTATTTTCTTTTAATATATGAAACCTGTTCGTTATGATATGGATTCATACAGAAATTTTGACAGCCCGATTATTAAGTTGCCATTCTTAATAAGTAACATAAGCTTTCCATATTAACATAATTATGCAGAACAGTATTTCAAACAGAGAGAAAGTTTTATTGAAATTCAGATTAATAATTTCATTCAAATAGAGCGACATTTTGACGTTCTTGTTTTTTTTAATTAAAATGAATTTTATCTGCTGGCTTTTTCGTCTTATTACTTTTTCTTATGGCTGTAAGTGTCATAGCGATTAAATTGTGTTTTCATGCAGAATTACATGTTTGAGAAATTGTGATAAACAAAAAAAAGGTTTCTTTCTCTCGATGTGTGTTCGTGTTCTATCTCTCGTGTGCATTGTTTATGTTTGTTTTTGTAAACAAACCTTATTTCAGAATGCCCCTAATTATTTATATTATGTACAAATTGCCCTTTCACACTCGCCTTTGGTGCGAGAAATTTTAAGGTTCGATTCCCCTCGTGAGGGCAAAAAAAGGCGATATTGACCTAGTATCTAAGAAAAAAAGTGGGGAGTTACAGTTAATAGCGACCTAGGTGGCGAAGACCAGATCTAAACACCGGTGGTGTACCGCGGTGTGCTTATCACATAACTCCCAATAAAAATTGTGGTTCGGCAAGGCTTCCCCCCCCGCCTTATTGGACTGTTGTGCTCAAGAATTTTTTGTAGATTGTTGTAGGGGATTATCGCACTGCGGATGAAAGGTCTATTGTGCCACACCGGAGCCTTCCCAGTGCGCTGCCCGCTTCAAAGCAGTTTTCTCTAGTATAGACGACACTGCCCATCACCGTACAGTGACTGGTACGAGGCTCCTAGGAAGAAAAAAATCTAAGGGTTAGCATGCTAGATTCAAACCGGGACCTCCGCGTGCTAGTCCAGTGCGCTACCACTGAGCTAGTCCCTTCCTTCTCTTTTGGCTTACGCCAATTAATTAGGAACGGAGACCCTAGTTTGTGTACTGAGTTTGTCCTTGTCTGTAAAGTGTAGAGTGTATGTAGTTTAAGTCTATTGTGTTCTGTTCTGACGAAGTGCACGGAGTACTGTGCTTTGATAACCCGTGGGGTCGCTACTCCCCAAGTAACTGCATGCAGATACTCCTTGCGGGCAAAGATTTTTTTTTCTTATACATTACAATTGTGTGTGTGTGTGTGTAAGAGAGAGAGAGAGAGAGAGAGAGAACGAACAATGAATGAAAGGATGAAGGACTTCAATACATGAATTTCTTGTAAAATATCAATTAAAAAATGTTAACACTTCACAATAATTCCACTTGGATTTAGAAAAAAATCTGGTGTGAATCACTCATACAACTTTCTCTTACTCCACTTTTCAAAATTGTAATTGACAATTTTATGGTTAGTATATCAAATTTGATGATATTCGTTGGAGTTTGTCGAAAACTGAAAAAAAAAAAGGTTCAGTAAAAGCCACTTCCTGTTTACTAATTTGAACTCGGAATTTACTTGTTACTAATCCTGAAACTCGGAATTTTGGCAATCTATTTATTTCTAATTCATTTTGTTTGGAGGTAGAATTGTATAATCAGTTATGATAGAATTTTAGAGAAAACATAACCCTACCCCTCCCCAAAAGTGCCCTTAAATGAATTGTTCCAGAGAAATGTTTTAAATAAAAGTTGTACCTCATTATATATGTAGTTCACATTCTTAATTCAAAGAAAATCGTTGAAGCCTTTTTCGGAAAATACCAGAAAACTGAAAAAGACATTTCAGTATTATTTAAAACTCGGAATTTCAACAACACATTTAATTCTAATTTATATTAATTAAAATGACAAACTTGTATAATAAACAGACATAGCACTTTAGAGGACAAGGAGTAAGAGAAAGTAAAAAAAAGGTAAAAGAAAACGTATTTCAAAATATTTTTTCTGGTCCATATGTATTCTTGTGAATAGCATATATATATGAAAAGGAAGTTCGCAAAGCATTACGAGATCCGATATAAAAGTTTCGGTCAAAATCTGTCATCAACTGGGAGTGCGACTTTATTTAGTTAGCTAGCACTAGGAAAACGAATGCAAAGTTTCAGTCAGAATCCATCATCAACAAGAATCATAGTTTCTTATACTTTTTTCCCCCAGTTAAAAAAAAAAAAAAAAAAAAAAAAACAAGTTCAACGTTATTTTTTAATTGATAGTTTTTTCCATGTGAAGTGTTAAAAGAAAAATTGTGACAATATTAAAAAAGGAAATCATGTGAAATAATACAGAATAGATATTTCTTTTAAAATCGCCATCAACAAGTGTCCAGCTTAGTTTTATATATATATTATTATACAAATAGGTTTATGAACTTGTGTAGGACTAAAATAATAAATAAAATGAATATTAGAATTCAAGAATTTTACAGGTCGGTGGCCTTGAATTACTAATCAAGGTTACACTGTATATTTCTGTATTATATTATTTATATTAATATTTAAAAAAAAAAAAAACTTATACAGTTTTATTTATATTGTTCACTTCAATCTGGAAATAATCCATTCAAATAAGTTTTAATTACATCAGTATTATAAAATAAATAAAAAAAATAAGAGTCATCTTGTAATTGACATATACGTAATTAAAGAAAGGTAATATGTTTAGGTGAATGGATAGCATATTACGTAATATTTGTATTTACTTTATAATTATTATTGCTCCTTTAACATAGCAATATTTAAATTATTATTAATACAAATAAATTATGACGCATTCCATATATTTTAATCAATAACTCTTTTAATTGATGTTTATGTTCAATTGGTTTAAAATGTTTTGATTTACTTATTTATTTTTATTTCTTATATTTAATTTTCTTGTGCTAAATGGTGATTAAGTTAGTCGGTATAAATGGTAGAATGTTCTATTTAAAAAAAAAAAATCTGGTATGAAACACAACTTTCTCTTACTCCTGTTCTCAAAATTATAATTGACAAATTTTATAGTTTTTGTACCAAATATAACGAAATTCGTCGAAAACTGACAAATCTGTTCAGTAAAAGCACACTTCCGGTTTACTAATTTTCTTAAAACTTGGAATTTTGGCCATCTATTTATTTCTAATTAATTTTGTTTGGATGATAGAATTGTATAATCTACTAATAATATCACTTTAGAGGAAGCTATAACCTCACCTCTCTCCTAAAAGTGCCCTTAAATGAATTTTCCCAGAGAAATGTTTTAAATAAAAGATGTAGATCTTTGCATATTATAGTTTATATACTTTGTTTCAAGAAAATCGTCTGAGCCATTTTTGAGGCAATCGCTAAAAAGTTTAAAATCATTTAGTAAAGTGTTAAAACAAACGCACTTCCGGTTATCCGATTTTTTTTTAACTGGGAATTTCAACAACATATTTAATTCTAATTAAGATTATTTAGATGACAGTATTTGTCTAATAAACTAAAGTAGCAGTTATGATGAAAATCTAGTCCCACCCCTCTCCCAGAAGTGCTCCTAAATGAATTTTCCCGGAGAAAAGTTACAAATAAAAGTTGTAGCTCTTTGTATTTGTAGTTGATATAGCAAGTTTAAATAAAATCGTCAGAGCCATTTTTAAGAAAATCGTAAAAACGTAAAACATCCAAATAGTAAAGTGGTACTTCCGGTTGAGGTATTCTGACAAATAACGCACCGTCAGATCCCTTAATGATATCTAAACGTAATATCAAGTTTCAACTTTCTACGGTTTTTCATCTTTGAGCTATGCTGTTCACATACACACACAGAGACCATTTGCTAAAAACCACTTTTTTGGACTCAGGGGTGCTCAAAATGTATATTTCCGGTGAAAACTCGATATCGAAAATTTGACACGATTACAATACTTCCTCTTACTAGGAGTAAGAGAAAGTAAAAAATCAGACGTGAAACACTCATAATCCTACTGTCAATTAAATATAATTTAATACAAATTAATTGACAATTTAAAAAAAAATATATATGTATATATTTGCAATAAAAAAAATGTTTGTGTAGGAAAGGTGTAACTTTGTGGCAGCATAATCTGTCTCTATCAACACAGCTTGTAGCGGAATTTTAAATATAAACCAAACTGACCAGGACTTTAAGCCCCCCTCAACAATTTTTCATCAGTTTGTCATTGTTGAAACGTTTTGCTCTCGCTCTGTTTTGCGCGCGCGACACACACACATTTGCAAAAAAAAAAAACAATTTTTTCCATACTCATAGGACCTCAAATCAGGATTTTCCTCTGTTAACTCAAAATTTAAAAATTCGACGCGATTGCAATATTTACTTTTACATAGTAACAGAAAATAATTGATCATATTGATCATTCTTTTGTTGGATTTTCCGGGTCTTAAAACAAAAGTAATTAAAAATTATTTGACGTAAAGAATAATTTATGTTTTATTTAAAAATAACTACATTCTTTGAGAAAGCTGACTGTGTTAGCTTTTATTATTCAAAAGACGGGAAGGCAACCAAATCCTATGTACCCCAAGGGAGATTTTTTTTTTTTATTATTACTCCACGCATTCCGTATGGGTTCCCGAGCTCTCGCTCATAACAGCCCCAATGATCCCGAAACAAGAATGATTGCCAAGCAAGAATACATGAGGGAAGGCACAATAAGGTACCTTTCATAAATTATAATGAATTTATGCCACCATAGCAAAACAAGCTAACAAACAGCATCGCATTCATACTCATTCACACAATAAATACATTCATAATTCACGCATGCAGACAATATTCCTATCCTAATTGACCTCTCAGATATTCCTGAGATGCCCCGCTAAAAACTCGATAACTACCCAATCCAAGTCATTCATTCCACAGTCATACAATAAATTACTAATATCCCACACTTACGCTCCGCCTACCCTCGAAAATCTCCCCACAGTGTACCACGTCTTAGAGCATCTTCTGCAAACTTTTTTAAGGCATCGTATACATAGAAATTTTCCAGCAACAAGGTTAGTATCAAGGTATCATTATCAAGACGAACATGATAGCCTATAGCACTCCATAATTTTGCCCGGAATCCACTTACCCTTAATTTGCCCATGGCCTGTCACTAGCCTGTAGACCGCGTAAGAAAAATCTGTGGGGACTATTCTTCTATCCATTGTCGCGTCTAGCAAAAACCTGTAGATGATCCTGCCCTTTTGAGAGTAATACCAGCGAGATTTCTATTGCAGTAACAGATCCTGATCCATTTGTTAGTTTCTTTCATTCAGAAGCCAGATTCTGAAATCATTTCCAATTTCTCCTTCTGGTAGCCCCAAGGGAGAATAACTAGTAACGGGGTCTGATACAAGAGTCCAGACCCAGGTTTTGCCCACTTAAGATTCGCCATCCTCCAAAGAAATCTAACCAGAGCCCTATAGAGGGAACCAATGTAAGCTCTTCCACAGACATACTGTTCTGACCAAAAGTCCTAAAACCTAAGTTACTCACAAAACCCAAACAGTCTGTCATGATGAAAATAGTATCCAAAGAGAGTATTCGTAGCAGAGAGAAAGAGACAAAATGACAGGACCACTCTTTCGAACTGGAGTGGGAGAAACCACATAAATACAGCGACAGGAGATAGATAGAAGAACAGTTCATAGTACTGAGTTCATACACTCACTACTACGTGTCATTACCCTTTTCCACTCTTTCATTTCAAGTGTAAAGTCCAGGCAGTCAGTGTAACTTATTATATTATAGAGTGTTAACCATATTTTGTTAATGCATTTTAACCAGACCATTTTTCTTCTTCAGCAACCCCATTATACATGAGATTAATTCTTTCCCTGTTTCACAAACTCTAACAAAAATAAGAGAAAGTAAAAAGTGTCTATCAAATGGGACCTAAGTCCCATTAAAGAGAGGTGTTTTCTCTAAACCAAAATGCCCAGTAAAAACTCCAAAACCAGATGCCTGAGAGAGATCCGTGAAAGAGACAGCACCATCTCACTAATAGCCCTGTCCCAATGTCCCAACGATCTGTTAGCCTAATAGTCGGCTGACTGTAAGTAATTCTAACCGAGGGATTCTACAAAAGACATTTAAAATAGATTTGATGCATCTTTGCCAAGTATGTTGCTGAATTTTTTTTGGGTTGTAGGTGGGGAATTTTCTCTAAAGAATTTTCTGGAGAACTAGGAATAGCTATAAACAAAACTACCATATTTTTTTTGCGGAACATTTTCCTGGAAACATTTACTTTAGGGCGTTTCAGGAAAACCACGAGTATAGGCTTAAAAGAAAGTTTGTCAACTATAATGACTATAGCAAGGGAAAACGAATGAGTTTTGATTACCAGATATAGTACTTTCTCCTTCCGGAAAAATCATTGTAGAGCAAATTTTACAAACTTAGAATTGTTACCAATATTTATTTAATGCTATTTATTCCACTGATTTATTTTAAAGGGTACTCGAGTTGAATATATAAAATTATACTTAAAATAAATGCTTGAAACATAAGAAAAACTGTCTGTAATCATTCGATGAAAACAAATACGCTGGCCCTGCAAGGTCATTAAATCAAACTCCTACAATATATTGCTGTTCTGTATCAGTACTTTGCACATTGACTTTTATATACTCTTATCTGAAGACTGATAACATGTTATGATAGTGCTTCTTTTTATATCTATATGTTATGATTCTAGTGCATACTTAAAAACCAAATTCCAAGAATTCTTTATCTTTTATAAGAGTGAAATTCTTTTCTCTCCATTTACACTTTCTCTGACTGATTGTTTGTGTTAAAATATTACAAAACAAAAAAAGAAAAATTACTGGAAGCTGGAAATTAAGTGTTCCATTTAGAGATGCAATACTGCATCCGGTTTCGGTAAAAATCCATTAACCGGAAATGCCAATTTACTAAATTTTTTTCTTCCTAGTTTTTCGCGATTTTTTTTTTTCGGAAACAGCCCTAGCGATTATTTGTACTTTCTCTTACTCTCCTACCTAGTAAGAGAAAGTATTGTAATCGTGTCCAATTTTTTGATATCGAGTTTTGACTGGAAATATCCGTTTTAGGTCCCCTCAGTCCAAAAAAGTGGTTTTTAGCAAATGGTCTTTGAGAGAGTGTGTGTGTGTATATGTATGTATGCATGTGAACAGCACAGCTCAAAAACGAAAAATCGTAGAAAGTTCAAACATGATATTCCATGTAGCTATCACCATGGGATCCGACAGTGGGTATCTGTCAAAATTCCTCAACCGGAAGTACCACTTTACTAGTTTTTTTTTTTTACGTTTTTGCGATTTTCTCAAAAATCGCTACAACGATTTTCTTCAAACTTGGCATATCAACTACAATATAAACGCACAAACTTTTATTTAACACATTCTTTGGGAAAATTTCATTTAAAGGCAGTTAGGGCGGGGGGTAGGTTTTTCATCTAAAGTACTATTTCAGTTTATTAAACAATTCCATCATCTGAATAATTTTAATTAAAATTAAATATGTTGTTGAAATTCCGAGTTTGAAAAAATCGGCTAGCCGGAAATGCGTTTTACTTCACCAACTTTACTAAATGATTTTTTTTACTTTTTCGCGATTTTCTTAAAAAATGGCTCCGACGATTTTCTTGAAACTTCGTATATAAAACTAAAACATACACAGCTCCATGCCTTTTATTTAAAACCATTTTCTGGGAAAAATTTTACATTTAAGGGCACTTTAGAGGAGGAGTGGGGTTACAGTTTCCTCTAAAGTGCTATTTTAGTTTACTATACAATTCTGTCATCTAAATAATATTAATTAGCATTAAATGTGTTGTTAAATTCCGAGTTTGAAAAAAATCGGATGACCGGAAGTGCATTTTTACTGCAATGCATTTCTCAGTTTTCTGGTATATTCTTAAATACAGCTCTAACGAGTTTCTTTAAATTGTGTATGTGAACTATACATATAAAGAGCTACAACTTTTATTTAAAACATTTCTTTTGGCAAAGTCATTTTTTGGTAAAGTTTTTGGAGAAGGGGTGGGATTCTGAGTTTTTTTATGAAGTGCTATTGATTATACAATTCTTCCATCTAAACAAAATTAATTAGCAATAAATAGATGGCCAAAATTCCAAGTTTCAAGAAAATTAGTAAACCGGAAGTGCTTTTTTACTGGACAGTTTTTTCAGATTTTTGACGAATTTCATTAAATTTGGTACACTAACTATAAAATTTGTCAGTTACAATTATGAAAATTGGAGTAAGAGAAAGTTGTGTGAATGTTTCACAGCAGATTTATAAACGTCGTATACCATCTAGTCTTTTTGAAGAGTTTTATTTTGGAAAATTTTACCGGGAAAACTCATGTTTTTTTTTTTTCAAGAACTCTGGGAAAATATTAACATTAAATTTTCCTCTAATGACCACTTCAATGCAGTTCAAATTTGTAGGATTAACAGTTTCCCAACGTTACCAGACCATTCATCATGACGGTTTAAATACGAAATACTTTTTTTGTTCTTCATAGTTTTTACATATCCTTTTCTGAAAACTGATCTAACAATGTTATTTACAGTTGCTCCATATATTTGCAAGGGAAACATATTATTGGAAGTTGTCGGGTGGGCGGACACGTTGACGCTAGTTTCAGAAAGACTTCCCTTTTATAAATATCGGAACCAATAATTTAGTAAAAATTCAATCTTTAATAAAAGCTTTTCAATTAATAATTTCAGCAAGATATATAATGGTGAGTGAGTTGGCTTTCCCTTCATTTTTTTTTTTTTTTTACTTTCTCTTACTCTAGTAAGAGAAAGTATTGTAATCGTGTCAAATTTTCAATATTGAGTTTTCACCTGACATATCCGTTTTGAGGTCCCCTGAATCCAAAAAAGTGGTTTTTAGCAAATGGTCTGTGTGTGTGTGTGTGTGTATGTATGTGAACAGCATAGCTCAAAAACAAAAAATCGTAGAAAGTTCAAACTTGATATTACGTTTAGGTATCACCCTGGGATTTGACGGCTGCGTTATATGTCAATATTCCTCAACCGGAAGTAGCACTTTACAAGTTTTTGTTTTTTTTTACTTTTTTGCGATTTTCTCAAAAATGGCTCCGACGATTTTCTTTAAACTTGGTGTATCAACTACACATTAGAAGAGCTACAACTTTTATTTGAAAATTTCTCCAGAAAAATTCATTAAGGGCACTTCTGGGGGAGGGTGGGGTTAGGTTTTCATCTTAACTGTTATTTCAGTTTATTAGACAATTCTGTCATCTAGATAATGTTAATTTGAATTAAATATGTTGTTGAAATTCCGAGTTTGAAAAAAAACAGATAACCGGAAGTGCGTTTGTTTTGACACTTTACTAAATGATTTTTTCATTTTTTCGCGATTTTCTCAAAAATGCTCCGACATTTTCTTAAAAATTCTTATACCGGAAGTGAAACTTGAAAGCCGGAAGAGCGCTTATACTGAACAGCTTTTTCAGTTTTCGACGAATTACGTTATATTTGGTACACAAACTATAACATTTGTCACATATAATTTTGAGAACAGGAGTAAAGAGAAAGTTGTGTGAGTGTTTCACACCAGATTTTTTTATTTAAGTTGCGTGTCAATATTGGTCATTTATTATGATTGGAGACTTCTCAGTGCACTGCCGGCTTCCGGATAGTGTCTCTCTGTACTAACAACCCTGTAGAGGCTCCTAGGAAGAAAAAATCTAAGGGCAGCCCTGCTGGATACGAACTCGGGACCTCCGCGTTACTAGTCCAGCACGCTACCACTGAGCTAATCCCTTCCTTTATTAAATGTAATAATATAAGCAGATTTATAACAAAATTTAATGCACAAGTTTATTCATGTTTTTTTTTTGTTTTTTTTTTTAAATAGACGTATTATAGATTGATACATAAAATCCATATGTATAGATAATTGACTAAAGCCAGGTGAGTAACCTTTCTATTTGATATTGGCCGACAAGAAGAAGGGGAAGGGATATGTTTTCCTTGAAAATTGAAAGTGGGAGAGTTTTTTATTTATTTTTTTTGTGCTTACTGCTTTGAAATGAAGTCACGCCCTTTCTCTTATTACTTTAATTTTATTTTTAACAATATTTGTTTTTGCATTGAATTTATTTTTTTTATTTGCTTTTGTTTGTTGTATGCAATAGAAACTTTTAATTAACTAATAAATACTTAAAAAGTTTTTTTTTAAATAAAACAAGTTTTTCCCATAATGCAGTGCGGTCTGGTTTGATTGACAGATATATAATGTATTTTGTTTATAACACATTATCCGTATCTTTTGACTTTCGTACTGCTCGAAAATTTCAGAAAATTTTAGAGATATTTGATTATTTGTGGTCGTGGACTGTATAATGATTTTTGTTAGGTCGGTGTGTGTGTGTGTGCGCGCAAAAATTTTTGCCAATAACTAGAAATGACAGAAAGCTCGAAACTTGATATTAATAAACCATTCATTCAACTTGAAAACTTAAACCATTGCATTTAATTTTCCTCCATATCGGAAATTCTAGAGAAACCAAGAAAGGAGGAGGTAGTAGTATCATGATTAATATATTTTTAGAAGTTAAGAAATAGTTTTTAATATTCAGCAAATAGGAAGATATAAAAATTAATGAAGAGTAGCTGTTGCAAGGCAACCGAGAAGGTGGTTAATACCCCTATTTGCCGGCTAACTATACAATAACAATGCTTGGGATGTTGCCACAGGGTTCTACGTTCGCTTTTTTTTTTTTTTTCTTTCCTTGCTTATTTCACGATTTGCTTTAATTCTGGGCATAATGCCCATTAACATGGTATTACAAAAAAATAATGGGTTATACACAAATAGGGCATGACGTTTATGTCATCAGTTTTGTGAGTGACTATGATAGGGGGGGTTTAACTTATTATACCTTTACCAGAATTTTAAACCATATTTTCAATTTTTTTACTTTTTTTTACTCCTAATATCGGGAAGTATTGCGAGCGTTTCTAATTTTTGTAATGGAATTATCACCGACATGTTTTGATATCCTTGTTGTAAGAAATAATGTTTTTAGCGGCTGATCTGTATTTATATGTCTTATTCACGTATTTATCTGTACTTATTCAAAGCTACCTCACTCAAAGGGTGGCGGTGCTAGTGATTCAAGCTGGCGAGATTTCAAGGCCAATAACTAATGGTTGTCCGCAGGGCTCGTTGGTGGGCCGGCCCGTTTCTGTGGAACCTAGTTATGGATTAATTCTTAGAGCATATTGAGAATGTGGATTATTGTGATTCGGTTGCATACGCTGATGACCTCGCAATAGTTGTCCATGGAGATTCTCGTCAGGAGTTAGAGAAGCATGTAGTGTCCCGGATTAAGAATTGGTATCAGGGGGAGAAGCTGCAGATTTCGTTCGAGAAGTCTAAAGTGATGCTAATGAAAGACATGCTTCATCCTCGCTGAATTAGGGTGGAACATCACAGAATAGTCCACGTGACCCTGTTTGAGTACTTGGGCGTGCTGCTGGATTGGAAGCTTTCATTTAAGCCCCATATTCAGTGGGTTGCCTCCGGATGTCTCAACTTGTACCAGGGAATAAAAAGAGTAGCCCGTGGTGAGTGGGAGCTGAAAACTGGCTTGGCCTGAATAAGGGCGTGATAGAGAATGTTGCAACTTACGCAGCTGCCTGGTGGGCTGAAAAGCTGGACATGCAATCGTACAGCGGCACTCTATTACGAATGCAAAGAGCCATTTTGTGCTCTGTAACAAGGGCCTATGCGACATCATCCACGGCTCCTGGTCTCTGTCTCTTTGTAGAGATGAAGGCCCTAGCCCATAAGTATAAGAAGTGGGAAATGATTGTCCTTGATGGTGAGGAGCTGTCCAGTCAGACGCCTCCTGTCCTTGCAAAGAAAAAGATCCGAGAGTACGAGATTGGGAAGTGGCAAAGACGCTGGGATGAAGCAGAGAAAGGGAGAACCACATATGAGTCCTTCCCGAATTAGCATCACAGACTGTCGATTCGATGGCTGGAGCTATCCCAAACCATAACGCAATATTTCACGAGCCACGGGGAGTTCAATTCTAAGCTTCATGAGTTGGGTTTGAAAGATTCCCCGAATTGCGAATGCGGTGAACGGGATACAGTGCATCACGTTCTCTTCCGATGCTCTCTCCTCGACGAGGCAAGAATCCATATGGAATTCAAGCTGAAAAGGAGGAGGCCTGCAGAATGTAAAGAATTGAAGAAAAGTGCCATAAATTTTAAAGACTTTGTTGAGTTTGCTCGCGAAGTAGTGGTAATGCGAAGGACTAGACGTATATGTAGAGGTCCGCCTCTACGAGGCAGGGATGTACCCTGCTACTATGTAGGCAAGGCTAAGTGACCATAGGTAGTTTTAGCGCTCTGCGCTAGGTACGGTGGCCTGGATTTTGATTGTAATTATGATTGTCGTGTATTTGAACACAATAAGTCAACAACGAAAACAAATTGCAGGAAGCTCCAAACTTAATAATCGGGCAAAATCTATGCGACTTTATTTGATTTACATTCATAAATACCTTTCACTTCTGTTTAAAACATTTTCTCGGTGATTTGGGGGGGATTTTAGCGGTAAGCTGCCCTCTAAAAGTATCTGTATGGTTCTGTCACCTACACTCGTATATTGTTAATAATATAATATATATTAGAAGCGTTTAGTGGTTTGATGCATTAAATTCCAAATTTAAAGAAAATCGATTAACCAGAAGTGGGGGAATGTACAGAATTAGCTTTTAGAGTTTTTTTGGGGTGGGGGTGGGGTGTGTGTGGTAATTTTCTCGAAAATGATTGAATTATGTTTTCTATTAAAAAAAATTGATTTCAGTTATTTCTGCAGAATTTGTGACTAATTTCAAATGTTTTGTTGGTTCAATGTCATAGGCGCCCTCTTCTAGATTTGCAATATAGTCACTTCTACCTGTTGAGTAGATACACCTGTCCCCCTCCACCACTTTTGTATATAATATTAGGACAAGTGAGTAAAATTTGAAGTTAAACGAAAATATATCATTTTATAATACAATAATTGTATTAATAATCCAATTATAAGAGGTAGTGGAGATTATTTAAAATTAGATTTTTTACTTTCTCTTACTCCTAGTAAGAGGAAGTATTGTAATCGTGTCAAGTTTTCGATTTCGAGTTTTCACCGGAAATATCCGTTTTGAGGTCCCCTGAGTCCAAAAAAGTGGTTTTTAGGCAAATGGTCTGTGTGTTTATGTGAACAGCACAGCTCAAAAACGAAAAACATTGAAAGTTGATATTATGTTTAGGTGCATTGTCTGTCAAAATTCCTCAACCGGAAGTACCACTTTACTAGTTGTTTTTTTTTACGTTTTTGCGATTTTCTCAAAAATGGCTCCGACGATTCTATTTAAACTTAGTATCTCAACTACACATACAAAGAGCCACAATTTTTATTTGAAACATTTCTCTGGAAAAATTCATTTAAGGGCACTTCTGGTGAGGGGGTGGGGTTAGGTTTTCATCTTAACTGTTATTACAGTTTATTAGACAATTCTGTCATCTAAATAATGTTAATTAGAATTAAATATGTCGTTGAAATTCAGAGTTTGAAGAAATCGGATAACCGGTAGTGCGTTTGTTTTAGCACTTTACTAAATGATTTTTTCTTTTTCACTTTTTCGCGATTTTCTCAAAAATGGCTCCGACAATTTTCTTGAAACTTCGTATATTAACTAAACATGCAAAGATCTACATCATTTATTTAAAACATTTGTCTGGGGAAATTCATTTAAGGGCAGTTTTAGGGGAGGGTTGGGTTTACAGCTTCCTCTAAAGTGGTATCATAGTTTATTATACAATTCTATCATCCAAACAAAATTAATTAGAAATAAATAGATGTCTAAAATTCCAAGTTTTAAGAAAATTAGTAAACCGGAAGTGCGCTTTTACTGAACAGTTTTCAGTTTTCGACGATTTCGTTAAAGTACAAAAACTTCATAAATTGGCCAATTATAATTTGGAACAGGAGTAAGAGAAAGTTATGTGAGTGTTTCACACCAGATTTTCTTTTTAATTATATTTATTACTTTACTTATTAACTTGTATATCTAACCAAAATAAAAAATTGTAGTGGATTTTTAATAAGTTGTCGCTAAATGTCAAAAAAGTCTAAAACGTAATATTAACCTTTGGATTTAAAAGAAAGAAAGAAAAAAAGTGCATTCAATTATGTCACATTCCTACAGAATTGTTTTATAAAATGGTCTTTCCAGCTAACTAATTGAAGCAATTGGGTAGTTAAAAAAAAATAATAAAAAAAAATTGCAGTTAATTTCTACTTTAAGAAAAAAAAAAGACAGCGTGTCTATAAATGATTAGCAGTTGTTTTGTGGCGCCATTACGGTTTTGTATAATATACAGGCAATATTTGGGAATAGTTTGCTTCTTTTAGATCATTAGGATTATGTATTTTTCACTTCTTAGAATTGAGAGAATTGTTTAGGAATAAGGGCATTAATGATAGAAAATATGAGCTTGATTTACCAGTGGTTTGGTGGGTGGTGGGAGGGGGAAAGAACTATGTCGGATGATATGTAATTATTTTTCAATCAGAGTGGCGCCCTCTTTTTTACCTTCAACTATAAATTTAAAAGTGAAGGGACCCCCTAAATGAGAGAATTGTGGTCCAGTTTCCAACATGAAGTGTTTCTTCAATTCTTTCTAATTAGAATGGCCACTGTTCATTCTTTTTATAATAAAAATTAGCTTTGATTAAAAACTTTCTAGGCATTGTAAACACTCACACGACTTTCTCTTACTGCAGTTTACTACACACAGATTTAACTTATAATTAATAATAAATACTTGTTTTTTTTGGGGGGGAAACCATACACTTACCCTCACAGAAAACTGCTTTAAATGAACTTTCGTGGAAAAAGTTGATAGTTAGTGTAATAAATTGTTTCTCTTACTACTAGTTTGAATGAGGAAGTCTTACGATCGTGTCAAATTTTCGAAACTATACAGAATTCACAGGAAGTATAGGTTTTGAGGAGGTCCTCTGAGTCAAAAAAAGGAAAAAAAAAAAAAATGTTTTGTTAAAGAAATTTGTCTGTTTATCTGTTATTTTATGGTCATCGTAAGCCAAAAACGGAAATTCTAGAACCATACAATAAAGTTAGTTCATAAAAAAAAAAAATCGGTGGACCGGAAGTATCACTTTTCGAAATACATTTTTTTATTTATTTTTTTTAATTTTTTTCCACGAAAACTGCTCTAATGATTTTCTTTATACTAAATATATCAACTATATGCGGTGGTTGATTCTGTGCTTTTTTTTACTTGCTCTTACTCCTCCTAGTAAGAGGAAGTATTGTAATTGTGTCAAATTTTCGATATCGAGTTTTCACCGGAAATATCCGTTTTGTGGTCCCGTGAGTCCAAAAAAGTGGTTTTTAGAAAATTGTGTGTGTATGTGTTTGTGAACAGCATAGCTCAAAAAAGAAAAACCGTAGAAAGTTATAATTTGATATTCCGTTTAGGTATCACCATGGGATATGACAGTGGGTGATCTGTCAAAATTCCTCAACCGGAAGTACCACTTTACTAGTGGTTTTTCTTCTTCTTTTTTTCTTTCTTTTTTTTTTTTTTTTACTTCTTTGCGATTTTATTTTTTTTAAACTTGGTACATCACCTATACATACAAAGAGCTACAACCTTTATTTGTAACATTTCTCTGAAAAAATTCATTTAAGGGTACTTTTTTGGGTGGGGTGGAATTACGGTTACCACTAAAGTGCTATTTCAATTTATTAGACAATTCTGACATCTAAACAATGTTAATTAGAATTAGCATTAGAATTCTAACTGATGTTGTTAAAATTCCGAGTTTGAAAAAAAAATCGGATGACCGGAAGTTCGAATTATTTTACCAACTTTACTAAATGATTTTTTTTTTTTTTCACTTTTTCGCGATTTTTTCAAAAATGGCTCTGACGATTTTCTTGAAACTTCATATATAAACTACACATACAAAGATGTACGTACAACTTTTATTTAAAACAGTAATCTGGGAAAATTCATTTAAGGGCACTTTTAGGGGATGGGTGAGGTTTTGTTTTTCTCTAAAGTGGTATCATAGTTGATTATACAATTCTATCATCCAAACAAAATTAATTAGAAATAAATGGATGGCCAAAATTCAGAGTTTCAAGGAAATTAATTAACCGGAATGCGCTTTTACTGAACGGTTTTTTCAGTTTTCATCGCATTTGAATTAATTTGGTACACTAACTATAAAATTTGTCAATTATAATTTTGAGAACCGGAGTAAGAGAAAGTTGTGTGAGTGTTTTACACCAGATATTTTAAACTTTGTATATTAATTACAGATTTTTTTATTTGAAACATTTTCTTAAGAAAATTGAATTTTTGGAGCTTCTGAAGAAACAGTATTGTTATGATTTCCTCTAAAGCCCCTTAGACGCTTCAGTAAAGCGGCCCTCAGACGATCAATATTATTGTCAATATCTTTTATTGTCAATATTTCATCAATATATTGAAAATGACCGCACATGGTCAATACATATACTACAATCAATATTAAGTTTTGAAAAGATTTGTGCGTGTGAAGTTTCTGCTAAAAATGAAAAAGAAGGAAAGTGCGTGTATTGGTATTATTTTGGGCACTGTGGGTGCGAAAAAAGTGAAGAAAAGACGTTGGGTAAAAAAATGGATATCAAAAAGAAAAAAGTTTAATCACCTCAATTTTATACGTACATATATTATGCAAAAGGAACCTGAGAGAAATACTTCAGTGAAGCGAGGCTGAGCTACGATATTGAGTTGCTAGACGACACAGCGTACCAAGTTGATTATAAAGTAAAATATCTAATAATAAAAAGAAAATAATTTCAGGGACCTCATGGGTGACTGAAATAGTCAGGATGTTAGAAAAAGTAAAAACATACTTAAATATGTGAAACATTTTCATCCGTGCAACTGCTGGGATATTATGCCCAAGGAGTCAACAATAACGCCCTCCACAATCGGCTGATGCCAACGCTGCCCAAAAAAGTCGGATCCCTTGGGATGACACCTCTCGAGCCAAACCACAGGTCCTGTCTCCAAACTGGTCTCTAAATTTTTCCTTGAAATGGGGAATACACTTCTCGTAGGTTTTGCTCTTCTCCGACACGTATCATTACTTACGTATCTGATCGTTGGGTCCAAAACGAAAGCAATGTCACTGTTTTATAAAAATTACTCTCTACACTGTTAGAAAAAATTACTTTAGGATGAATAGTGAAATATATGAATAGTTAGTCTGTTGGAATCTTGGTTAGTCTGTTGGAATATAGATCTGATGACGTATTCCACAGTTCTGGCAATTCTCTGTAGGTGTTTATAAAGTTTTTCAATATTTCCTGTACATTTTCATCTTCATTCACCGAGTCGGGCCATAACGGGCGACGGTGCATTTTCCACCATGGTTACAGATGAACTAATAACCAAGATTGTCAACCACGCGCACGAACGATCAATATATTTCATCAATATGACTAGCTCCGCCTAAAAAATATTGACGACTATTTTCAGAACCCCGAAAATCCGACAGTATATTGACAGTATATCAATAATTGCCCTCATACGGTCAATAATATTGTCAATACAATATCTGAAATATTGACAATATTATTGATCGTCTGAGGGCCACTTAAGATGTATGGTTTTTAACCGCTTACATAATATTAATATACATTAGAAGCATTGCCTAGAATTCCATATTTGAAGGAAATCGGTTTCTGTAATTAATTGGAGGTTATAGAATAAAACATATCACATTTAATTTAAATATTTTTCCTAAAAAGATTGAATTTAGATAGGTAAGGTGTCTGTCAATTAATTTAAATTTAAATTTGCACAAGTTTTGTTAGTTTTGACATAGAGCGATTCACATACTGAGGATCAGGTAATCAAGTAAATCCCCTATCTCCTTTTTTTATGGCCAACCCAACTAAACATTGAAATCCTGGCAATTTTAAATTGCCCTTTATATCGTTGATTAAATTATAGTAATAAAAAGAAGTGTGAGTGTTTATTAAAGTAAATGAGTTTATAAAAGTAAATGATACTTATTAATAATTACTACAGATTGAAATTTTGGCTTGGTAGGTCTCACATTGTATTACTTTCGTTATGATGCCCTTCTGCCCCTTGTAGAAGGCAGAGACGTCTTCTCTCGATTAGCTGGCCACGTGTTTGTCGTAGTCCAGCTGTTATGTTGAAGAGTTCTGGTACAGGTAGTGGGGGGACTGAACATACAAGCCCTTCCTCCCTACTTCTTACATTTCAAACCTTATGACCTTGGCCGACCTTGTGGGCTGCCACTCCTGTCCCTATTGGCTTCTATTTTATTTTTTTCTTCAAGTCCCCACTTTATAATCTTGGCAAAGGCTCTTCAATATTCTTCAGGCAAGAACTCTTTCCGCTTTAGTGTCATCTATATTTGTTTGCCGTAATATTAGAAGAACCTTTTTTTAAGTAATCTGTTTTAATGAAAGTATTAACTTATTAAATATTTAAAGCCTATTAGTTAATCACACACTTCTCTAAAATTTTATCAGCAATATTTAGGAATGATCAGCTTCATTTTGAATTGATGATTGATTGGAAAATATTATTCCTCATAAAATCAAGATTAATGTATACCTATTTTTGTTTAATGTTCTCAGATTTTAGTATACATAAAAATAATATTGTTCAATTACTTTTGTAACCATGACAATGTTAGAGATGTAAAAATATTAAAACTATCCCTGGAAACTGAAACTTGACATTCCAGTTAGATCATCTACCACAGCATCTGATAGAAGTTTTGATCTAAAATAAATCGTCAAGCAAAACTGCGATTTTACTGAATGCTTTTTTAGTTTTTCTTGAATATTAGATTCAACAATTTTCTTTAAACTTAGTATAGTATTCATGAGCACAAATACCCAATCTGTTTGTTGTTGTTGTCGTGAAGCTCTGCGAAAGCCGCAATGTTAAATCACCCTTCAGTACAATGTATGGTTCTCAGCATCTTTATAATATTAAGTTACATCAAAAAGCACTGCTAGAATTCCAAATCTGAAAAAAAAAATTGGGTTAATTAAAAATGCGAGATTTTTGAGTTTTTTAAAAAATTATTTTTTCGAAAACTTAAGTCTCTAAAATGACATTTTTTATTCAAAAGTAAAAATTTCACATTTGAAGACAAATTTCAGTAAATATTGTAATAATTGCCGTGAGAGAAAGTTACAGGAATATTCCCCACACTGAATATTACTTCCTCTTATTCCCTAGTAGGAGGAAGTATTGTAATCATGTCAAATTTTCGATGTTGAGTTTTCATCGGAAATATCCGCTTTGATGTCCCCTGAGTCCAAAAATGTGGTTTCTACAAATGGTGTGTGTGTATGTATGTATGTACGCACAAAAACAGCATTGCACAAAAACGAGAAATTGCAAAATGTTCAAACTTGATATTTCGTTTGGGTATCACCATGGAATCCAACCACACGTTATCTGTCAAAATTCCTCAACCAAAATTCACTTTCCTGAATGCTTTTTTTTCTCACCTTTTTTGCGATTTTCACGAAAATGGCTCCAACGATTTTCTTCAAAAATTTTTTATATTAACTACACATACAAAGATATACAATTTTTATTTGAAACTTTCCTCCGGGAAATCGCATTTAAGGGCACTTTTGGGAGAGGGATGGGGCTAGGTTTTTTCTCTAAAGTGCTACTTCAGTTTACTATACAATTCTGTCATCTAAATAATATTATTAACTAGAATTAAATATGTTGTTGAAATTCTTCCGAGTTTTAAAAAAAATCAAATGATCCGGAAGTGTGTTTTTTACTGAACTGTATTTTTCAGTTTTCTGCTATTTTCTCGAAAATGGTTCTAACGATTTTTGCTTTAAACTAGGAATGTGAACTACACATATAAAGAGCTACAAACTTTTATTTGAAACATTTCTTCGGGTAAACTCATTTTAAGGGGACTTTTTTGGGGTAAGGGGTGGGGTTATGTTTGCCATTAAAGTGCCTATCTTAGTTGATTATACAATTCTACCATCTAGACAAAAATTAATTAGAAATAAATTAATTGCCGAAATTTCGAGTTTCAAGAAAATCAGTAAACCGGAAGTGTATTTTTACTGAACAGTTTTTTTCAGTTTTCTCCATAAAAATACCGACGAATTTCATTAAATTTGGTATACTGACTATAATAAAAATTATCAATTACAATTTTGAAAACTGGAATAAGAGAAAGTTGTGTGAGTGTTTCACACCAGATTTTTTGTTTTTTTCCTTAGGGTAGTTTGATAGTGAAGATAGTTAGATATAAGCCCTCATGTTTCTGACACATTTTTTTTTAACATGAAGACCTATTTGTCAGTAATTCCCCCTCCCTCATTCTCTTTTGGATGGATAGCTTGGTTTTGTACAACACTATTCAATAACATGACTTTAGGAGTGTTACCTGGACAGGTGGCCCTAATATGATGATTAAAGTGCCACTACCCTAGTTGTTATATTCCCTGAATTGTTATGTAAAAAAAGATTTAAAGCTGTCTCTTTTATATATATATAATACAAAATGTGGCTGATCTATATAAGGTGATGTCTAAATGCTTTTCTGAGTTCTTAGTTTTTTTTTTAAGTGGTTTGATATTACGTTTAGGTATCACTATGGGATCTGACACTACGTTATCTAACAAAATTCCTTGTGTCAATATTCCTCAACCGGAAGTACCACTTTACTAGTTTTTTTTTTTTAAGTTTTTGCGATTTTTTTCAAAAATGGCTCCGACGATTTTCTTTAAACTTGGTATATCAGCTACACATACAAAGAGCTGCAACTTTTATTTGAAACGTTTCTCTGGGAAAATTCATTTAATGGCACTTCTGGTGGAGAGGTGGGGTTAGGTTTCCATCTTAACTGCTATTTCAGTTTATTAGACAATTCTGTCATCTAAATAATGTTAATTAGAATTAAATATGTTGTTGAAATTCCGAGTTTGAAAAAAATCAGATAACCGGAAGTGCGTTTGTTTTGACACTTTACTAAATGATTTTTTCATTTTTTCGCGATTTTCTCAAAAATGGCACCGACGATTTTCTTGAAACTTCGTATACAAAATAAAAATGTAAAGATCTACATATTTTATTTAACACATTTCTCTGGAAAAATTCATGTAAAGGCAGTTTTAAGGGAGGGGTGGGGTTGCAGCTTCCTCTAAAGTGGTATCATAGTTGATTATACAATTCTATCATGCAAACAAAATTAATTAGAAATAAATAGATGGCCAAAATTCTAAGTTTTAAGAAAATTGTAAGCCGGAAGTGCGCTTATACTGAACAGCTTTTTGCAGTTTTCGACGAATTTCGTTATATTTGGTACACAAACTATAAAATTTGTCCATTATAATTTTGAGAACAGGAGTAAGAGAAAGTTGTATGAGTGTTTCACACCAGATTTTTTTTAAATTAAGTTAATGGATGATTGCTAATTATTTTGATTTTATATGTAGAACTTATCTTCTTTCTAATCTATTAAAAAATTCTTACTAATTTCACTTTTGCCATTGTTGATTTCACTCTTGACATTCCATTTCACTTTGAAAGAATGTTGTTAATAGGTAAGTTTATTTATTTAATTTTTATTTTAATTGCTTTCTTTATAGAGCTTATAAATTAGTTACTTAATTTAAGTAAACACAAAACTTCGTAGAAAAAATTATTGTTAAAATGTCATATTGAGTACATTCAGTTATTTAATCTCAATTCCTTTATATTTTATTTTAAACGAAAAAGGAGGAGAATGAATCGATGATGGTGAATTCAGAACTTATGAATTGGCTACGTGCATTCAATACACAATTTTTATATATTTTACGATTTACTGAATAAGGATACTCAGCTTATGTATTTTTTATATGTGCTTGCGTGTATTTGAATTTTTTTTTTTTCACTTCGCATACAAATTGAAGAGGTTAGAGCGTCCCAGCGAAGAGTAGTGATGTTGGTAACGGTGATTAATGTAGAATGATAGTGTTGGTTGTTGTGAGTCGTCTGAAAAGTGATGTAATACTGGAATGCTTGCTTGTTCTAACAAGGATATTTAGCTAGTGTAGCTAGGGAGGTAAACTTTTCAAGGTTGCCGTTGATATAGCTTCTGGAATATTACTCTAAAAAGTTTATCTGGTGACTGTCGAAGATGAATCCCATTCGTCAATACGTTGTAGTTGACAGAGGGTGTAATGCGTAGTTGATGTACGCGTGGAGGCTCAGTGGTGGCGTCTTGATGCGGTTCTTAAAGGAACTATTGATTCCAAGTTTTGTGTGGCGAATTTCCTGACAATTATTTCCAATCACTTTGAGCTTTAAACATTACTTGGCTAGAAAGTCTTTTTAGACGTTGAAAAGTTTTCGATATGAAGTGTGTGTGGTGTGTGTGTGTGTGTGTGTGTGTGTGTGTGCGGGTATATGAATAAAAAACAAATATTTCTCTGTGTGTGAAGTGAATTTAGTGTGTTTTGTGGAACGGCCAATATGCAGATTGTTGCTCCTCTACGATTATTGTATGCCGTCAATAAAATAAATGAATAAAGATGCACTGATAATTTTTTAAAGTGGACTGTATTTTTGTATACAAATAAAGGGAAGATGAACACAATTACAAATGATGTAAGATAGAGGAATAATATTTGCATTTACTAGTGATTTTATGTTATGTTTCTCTGAACGCTTGAACTGAGTAAAGAATGATGTCGCTGGAGCTGTGCCGGTGTTGTCCGTACTCACGTACCTCCGCTCTGGTATAGATTGATAGAAGATAACGTTGCTCGTCTTGATGATGATGATGATGGTATTCTGATGTAGAAAGTTCAAAGAGGATGGTGGTACCGCAGTTCCACAATGGTTTAAAGTGTTGGTTTTAAATGGAGTAAGACAGGCGTACAAAAAAAATTTCGAATAAATTGTTCGAGGTATGGCCACACCAAAAGTGATATAAATTCAACTATGTAATGTGCGCACTAACATAGCAGCCGGATAACTAACTTTGTTTTTGAATAACACTTTGTTACGAAGTAAAAACATCGTAAGTTCCAAAGTATGCATTTTCCCTACGGACGCTCAAGTTTGTTATAACAAAAAGTGAAAATCGTAGATAGTTCAGACTTGATATTTAGTTTAAGTGCCACGTAGAGTGGATTCTTGACTGTAAGGT
Source organism: Triatoma infestans (assembly GCA_011037195.1). Classification (NCBI taxonomy): domain Eukaryota; kingdom Metazoa; phylum Arthropoda; class Insecta; order Hemiptera; family Reduviidae; genus Triatoma; species Triatoma infestans. The sequence goes on along the minus strand of JAAEAF010011004.1, from coordinate 18,558 downwards.
TTTGTCAAAAATTGGTCAACCGGAAGTACCGCTTTACTGATTCTTTTTTTTTTTTTTTTTCAACTTTTTCAGATTTTTCTTTAAACTTAGTACATCAACTATACACACACAGTGCTATAACTTTTATTTCAGACATTTGTCCAGGAAAATTCATTATTAACTCCCTTTATAATGCTAATAAAAAAGTATAAATATTTTATTACTTTCTCTTACTCCTAGTAAGAGGAAGTATTGTAATCGTGTCAAATTTTCTATATCAGTTTTCACCGGAAATATCTGTTTCGAGGTCCCCTGAGTCCAAAAAAGTGGTTTTTAGCAAATGGTCTGTGTTGTGTGTGTCTGTGTGTATGTATGTGAACAGCATAGCTCAAAAACGAAAAACCGTAGAATGTTGAAACTTGATATTCCGTCTAGGTATCATCATGGCATCTGACAGTGGGTCACCTGTCAAAATTCCTCAAGCGGAAGTACCTTTACTTGGTTTTTTTTTTACGTTTTTGCAATTTTCTCAAAAATACCTCCAACGATTTTCTTCAAACTTGCTATATCAACTACACATACAAAGAGCTACAACTTTTATTTGAAACATTTCTCTGGGAAAATTCATTTAAGGCCACTTATGGGGGAGGGGTGGGTTCGATATTGGGTTTTCACTGGAAATATCCGTTGTGAGGTCCCCTGAGTCCAAGAAAGTGGTTTTTAGCAAATGGTCTGTGTGTATGTGTGTCTGTGTATGTATGTGAACAGCATAGCTCAAAAACGAAAACCCGTAGAAAGTTGAAACTTGATATTCCGTCTAGGTATCACCATGGCATCTGACAGTGGGTCACCTGTCAAAATTCCTCAACCGGAAGTACCACTTTACTTAGTGGTTTTTTTACGTTTTTGCAATTTTCTCAAAAATGCCTCCAACGATTTTCTTCAAACTTGGTATATCATCTACACATACAAAGAGCTACAACTTTTATTTGAAACATTTCTCTGGGAAAATTCATTTAAGGCCACTTATGGGGGTGGGTGGGTTCGATATTGGGTTTTCATTGGGTATTGGGTTAGGTTTCCATCTACAGTGCAATTTCAGTGTATTAGACAATTCTCACAACTAAATAATCAGATTTAACTATGTTGTTGAAATTCCGAGCTTGAAACAATTATGATAACCGAAAGTGCGTTTACTTTACCACTTCACTTAATGATTTATTCTCTTTGTTGCATTGTTCTCACAACTGGCTCCGACGATTTCCTTCACGCTACCAATATAAACTCGCCATGCAAACATCTACAACTTTTATTTAAACCATTTCTCTGGCAACATTCTTCAAATGACGCTTTTAGGGGAGGCCTGGGCTTATGTTTTCCTCTAAAGTGCTCTCACAGTTGATTATACCATTCTAGCATCCAGCCATAATTACATAGCACTACATCGGTGGCTGAACTTCCGAGTTTCAAGACAATTAGTAAACCGGAAGTGCGCCTTTACTAAACAGAGCAGTTTTTCCCGCTTTCGACGGATTTCATTACATTTGGTACACAAACTATAAAATTTGTCACTTCTACTCTTGAGAACTGGAGTTAGAGAAAGTTGTGTGAGTGTTTCACACCAGATTGATTTTTTTTACGATATTTTACATTTATGAATTATTTTCTTTCATTGTGTTTTTACTTTATATTGTTCAAGTATTTCACTTTATATTGGTAATTTAACTAATTATTATCAGAGATTGTTTGTTTAATAAACTTTAGGCTATTTGGTGTTTAAAAATAATTTATTAAAACAATTTTGAATAAAGTTGAAAATGATTTTTAATTTATATTTTGAAAATTTAAATAAATATTCAATTTTTTATTTAATATTAAACATTAGCATTTGTTACAATTGATTTTTTTTTTTAATCATTTATTTGTTGAGTGAAATTTAAATATTAGAAATGTGGTCAATACATAGAATGCAGTCCGAGGCCTGGACGGGGCAAAAATCCCCAACGGATATATATAGATATGTATATATGTTCATGGTTGTAGAGTATGAACAGTGGGAATGACGTCAATGGCCGGCCGACACACCAGACTCCTAGTCGCCTACTAGTACCGAACATCGTGTCTTATAATACTTACTCTCTTATACTACTATAACCAAGTACAATTTAACACTTTTTTAACTTTGCCAATAATGGATGCTCTTTTTAGCCAGTAATATTTATCAAAGTCTTAAAATTCATTAGTTATTTTTTTTTTAATTATCTATATGCATAAAATTATAGTGTTGTCTGTCTGTCGGTTGCTTTTTCATCAACTTTTTATGTATATATATATATATTTTTTTTTTTAAAGGTTCGTGAGCGTTCAAATGATGAATATAGATAATATATATATATATGTATGTATGTATGTATCAATTTATTGACGAGACTATGAAAATAATTTCACAGAATTGATTAAATAAATACCAAAGAACTGAGGTTGGCAATATACGCTTTTTCATTTTATTTTTATTACTTTCTCTTACTCCTAGTAAGAGGAAGTATTGTAATCGTGTCAATTTTCGATATGAGGTTTTCACCGAAATTCCGTTTTGCGTCCCCTGAGTCAAAAAAAGTGGTTTTTAGCAAATGGTGTGTGTGTGTGTGTGTGCGATGTGTGTGTCTGTGTGTGAGTCTGTGTGTGTGTATGTATGTGAACAGCATAGCTCAAAAACGAAAAATCGTAGACAGTTCAAACTTGATATTACGTTTAGGTATCACCATGGGATCTGACGGTGCGTTATGTGTCAATATTCCTCAACCGGAAGTACCACTTTACTAGTTGTTTTTTTTTTACGTTTTTGTAATTTTCTCAAAAATGGCGCCGAAGATTTTCTTCAAACTTGCTATATCAACTATTCATTTATTGGACATTATGGGGAGGGGTGAGGTTAGGTTTCCATCTAAAGTGCTATTTCAGTTAATTAGACAATTCTGTCATCTAAATAATGTTAATTAGAATTAAATATGTTGTTGAATTTCGGAGTTTCAAAAAAAAAATCGGATAACCGGAAGTGCGTTTACTTTACCACATTACTAAATGTTTTTTTTTTCTTCACTTTTTCGCGATTTTCTCAAAAATGGCTCCGGACGATTTTCTTGAAACTTCGTATATAAACTAAACATACAAAGATCTATAATTTTTACCATTTCTCTGGAAAATCATGTAAAGCAGTTTTTAGGGAGGGGTTGGGTTGCGCTTCCTCTAAGTGGTATGCATAGTTGATTATAGCATTCCTATCAATTCAAACAAAGAATTAAAATCAATATATGCCAAAATTCCAATTTTTAAAAAACTCTTGTAACCGGAAGTGCGCTTATACTGAACACTTTATCCGTTTTCGACGAATTTCGTTATATTTGGTACAACACACTATAACATTGTCAATTTAATTGTGAGAACAGGACCTTGAACGATGATATAGTTGTGTTAGGTGTTTTCACACTCACTATTATTATTTATATTAGAAATGTAGAGTATTAAAAAAAAAAAAAAACTGATGTGAAACACTCACATTACTTTCACTTACCCCATAAATGAAAACAGAAAAACGTTCCCAGACCAAAACGTTTATTCAGGCTTTCGATTGACCAATTTTGACCAGATCCCCCTCCCCTGGTGTAACATATACGAAATATTAATTTTGAACTTTATGCGATTTTTAGTTTTTGAAGTTATGCTGAAAGTAAAGGTCACATTGCCCCGGTTAATCCATTATCTTCAGTCTTCGAATTTAAGATTAAGTAGTTTAAACTATTAAGCACCAAAAAATCAATTTTCGAAAAGTGATTTTGGAACCATTATGGAGAAAATTGCAAACAGCAGAAAGGAAAAAAAAACATTCATTAGTCGTATTTCTGGTTAACTGATTTTGACCGTGTACCTACGTGTAAAAATCTAAAATGAATAAAACGAAATCATTGATGATTATACTTAAGGATCTTTTAATTAATGATAAAAGTATTTGCTTGTAACATTAGACGTGTATAATAGAATATTGTAATTATTGACCTCATCTTATTATCTAAGAATTCAGATATTTGTACAATCTATTTATATATAAAAAACAAAAAAAATGCACCCTTAATGAAACATTACATAGCTATGCAGTTTTTTTGTGTGTTCATTTCTGAGAAGTGAATGTTGTGTATGATTAATCTTACATTGAACATTGAGTCAATTCTTAGAGGGGAACATTTTGCATTTTATTGAAGAAACTTCTGAAACTAAATAAATTTAGGTTTTCTAGCTAGGAAGTTGGTTAGTTCCAATAGGTTGGCAACCTTATTTTGATCTGGTTTAAAGTTTACAATTCGAACAAACGTCATTGCGATCGTTCGTGGTGGGATAACTTCCCTCCAAAAAAAAAAAAAACTTGACCAAAAATGAGTGTAATCATATAAATTAAAAGTGAGGAGGTAAAAAATTAGAATTTATATTTTTATAAAAAACATTCAAAAGTAAGATTTTAATTATACTATAAAACATTTTCGTTAATATGTAGAAACGTTGTCATTGAATAATGGCTATAGCTGCACACATTTTTCGTAATTACCCCTATTTCATTTATAAATTAACCATGACTGATTTCTCTTATAGAAGTAAGAGAAGGTAAATAGTATTGCCTTTATTATTCACAAACTAGTTAGTGCTGATTAATTTTGCAATAAGTTCTTCCGATGTGATTCTGGATTAGCTAAATAAGTAAAATAAATAAATAAATAAATAAATATTTTTTTTTTTTTTTTGGTAATACTTGGAAGTAGTTTCGCATTATTTTAAAATTATATCAGCATTCAAATGGTTAGAGAGTCTCTAATGCTTCTACTTAATTTGGCAAAAACATTTGATCCAATTATTCTACCCAACAAGGTTTTATATAACCAACACTAATTATCCCTTCCTGTACAAGTTATCTTTATGAAACTTGATATTTAAGATGGGACTGTTTCATTTATTTATTTATTTATTTATTTTAATATGTCTTTTATTTTATCTTTTAATTATATAAAAGTTTATTGTATTTAATTTTATGAAATATAGTAATTAAATACGAGGTTTATTCATTCATACCTGGTCAACAGACAAGGTTATAGTAATAATTTGGTGTATTAAATGAATCACACAATGTAATCTGTTTTTTTCGAAATAACCCCAATTCCATTTGTATATTTGCCCGCATCTATCCACTATAATTGAAAAGAAAATAATATATCAAGTATATATAATTCGTCAGAGACATTTTCCGTGGTAGCCTGCTTCATTTTGTAGTCATCGACCGGTTTCGGGCGTTCACCCATCTTCAGGATGCGTCTTTCAGAAAGTGTGGCAACACAGACTTGCACAGAGCAAATTTAGTTTACACACACACACACACGTGTCTACATACTTACAGTGTGTAACAAAATTAGATGTTGTCACACTGTCTGAAAAACGCATCCTGAAGATGGGCGAACGCCTGAAACCGGTCGATGACCACTATAAATGAAGCAGGCTACCACGGAAAATGTCTCTGATGCTTTCCAGCTCTGCGGAACCAACCACCACAACAACATATATAATTCGTGTCAGATTTTCAAAATAGGGAAGCAAATTTACATCGTGAGAGTGTTGTGATCCTCTGATTATGAAAAATTAGAATTTGCTGTGAAACAAATTTAAGGCTCGTCAACATCTATGGTCATTGAGTGCATCCTTCTCAGTGAGTGCACTGCCGGCCTCTCCGAACAATGTTTTCTCGTTACAGACAACACTGTCCATCACCAGACAATGAGCTGTAGAAGCTTCTAGGAAGAAAAAAATGTAAGGGCAGCACAGCTGGACTCGAACCGAGGTCTTCCGCGTGGGTATCCAGTACGCTAACCAGTTAGCTATCCCCTTCCCTGACATTTTAGTCTTTCTGCTTTAATTATAACATTGTTATAATTAACAAATTTTCTCCACACATAATTTTTACTGAATATTCAGTATTCTTAATATTTTTTTCTTCCCACATCCTCTTAAAATCAAGTTTCTTGGAAAAAAGTTGCATACAAAAGTGATATAGATTTTTATATGTATAATTAAGTATAGTATACCAAGTTTAATGTTGCCACCACCCCGTTGGTGTCTTTATGGAGAATATCGCAGAGAACTGAAAAATCCGTACAGTAAAGTCACAACTTCCTGAACACTGATTTTCTTCGACTTCGGAATTTCGGGCAATACATTTCATGCTAATTAACATAATATAGACGTTGAAATTGTAGATATAATAAATTGAAATGAATATTTAGAAGAAAGCATAAACCCCCCCCAAATGAATTTACTCGAAAAATGTTTCAAGCAAAAGTGATTTATATATATACATAAATTCGGATTTATATATATATAATCTAAAAACCACTTTTTTGGACTCAGAAGTTGTTAAATCTGACCAATGCTGTGGTCTCTTTTACAATTTTTTACTTTCTCTTACTCCTACCTAATAAGAGGAAGTATTGTAAATCGTGTCAAATTTTTCGATATCAGAGTTTCACTGTAAATTCCGTTTTTGAGGTCCCCTTAGTCACAAAAAAGTGGTTTTTAGCAAGGGTCTGTGGTGTGGGTTGTGTGTGTGTGTGTCGTGTTTGTGTGTATGTATGGTATGTATGTCTGTATTATGTGATGTAGTCTGTATTATGTATGTGAAACAGCATAGCTCAAAAACAAAATCGTAGAAAGTTGAAACTTGATATTCCGTTTAGGGGTCACCATGGATCTGACTGTACGTTATCTGTCAAAATTCCTCAACCGGAAGTACCACTTTACTAGTTGGATTTTATACTTTTTTGCGATTTTCTCAAAAATGGCTCCGACGATTTTCTTTAAACTAGTACATCAACCACACATACAAAGAGCTACAACTTTTATTTGAAACATTTCTCCATGGGCACTTTTCGGGGAAAGGTGGGGTGACGTTTTCATCTAAAGTGCTATTTCAGTTTATTATATAATTCTGTCATCTAGATAATGTTGATTAGAATTAAATATGTTGTTGAAATTCCGAGTTTGAAAAAAATCGGATAACCGGAAGTGCGTTTACTTTGCCACTTTACTAAATAATTTTTTTCCTTTTTCGCAATTTTCTCTCAAAAAAACGCTGCTTCGGGGGGGGACTACGATTTTCTTGAAAACTTTGTAGATTAAACTAAACATCGCCCGACTACACTTTTATTTGAAACATTTCGCTGGGAAAATTTATTTAAGGGGCACGGTTTATTGCAAGGTTGGTTATATTTTTTTCTAAGTGCCATCACGGTTGATTATACAATTCTATCATCCAAGACAAATTACATTAGAAAGAAATAGCCTTCTAAACTTCCGAGTTTCAAGAAAATTAGTGAAAAACCGGCATGCGCTTTTACTGAACAGTTTTTTTTCAGTTGTCGACGCATTTCATTAAATTTGGTACACAAACTATAAAAGCTGTCAATTATAATTTGGAGAACTGGAGTAAGAGAAAATTCTGTGAGTGTTTTACACCAGATTTTTTTTTTAGAATGAAATAGTGTATATTGTCATCACGTATTAAAACTTCTTTCATTATGCCTGGTTTTGGTTTCTTATTAATCCTAACTTAAGGGGTGTTTTTTGATTTAGCATAGCAAGTTTAATGAAATTCGGTTGGTGCCTTTATGGTGAAAGTTGCAAAAAAAAAAAAAAAATTTCACTAGAGTTGCATTTCTAGTGAACTGATTCAAACTTGGAATTTTAGCATCACATTTCTATAATTAAATATTAAGTATTATGATAGAATGGTATAATAATTTGATATAATAACGATATATTAACGTATATAACGATATCCGTAATAATCTGCCAAGGATATCCATGTATAGAATGTGTACGTCCACCTATATTATCAGATCATGTTAAATTTTCAAAACATGAGTTTGTTTCGAAAATATATGTTTATATGTCCTCCCACTGATTTCGAAAAACAAAATGGTTGTTTTTTGCATCAAAGAAATGAAAAAATTTGACAGAAGATTGGAATTTGATATTCCTTTTCGCGGAATACTATGAACATCCTACAGGAAGTTATTTGTTAACATTCCTCAACCGGAAGTATCACTTTACTGAATGGAAAGTTTTCAGTTTTTTTTTATGTTGTTGTTGAGATTTTATCGAAAATTGCACCAACGATTTTCTTTATATTTATAATTTCTCTTACTGCCTAGTAAGTGGAAGTATTGTAATCGTGTCAAATTTTCGATATCGAGTTTTCACCGGAAATATCCGTTTTCAGGTCCACTGAGTCCAAAAAAGTGGTTTTTTGCAAATGGTCTATGTGTGTCCATGTGTGTGTATGTGTATGTGTATGTGTATCTATGTGATCAACATGGCTCAAAAACGAAAAATCGTAGAAAGTTCAAACTTGATATTCCTTTTATGTATCACCATGGGATTTGACTGTACGTTATCTGTCAAAATTCTTACGTTTTTGCGATTTTCTCAAAAATGGCTCCAACGATTTTCTTGAAAATTCCTACATAAACTAAACATACAAAGATCTTTAACATTTTTATTCGAACCATTTCTCTGGGAAAATTCATTTAAGGGCACTTTTTGAGGAGGAGTGAGGTTATGATTTTCTCTAAAGTGCTATCATAGTTGGATAAGGTATAATTGTATGAAAGATTATACAATTATATCACCCAAACAAAATTAATTAGAAATAAATAGTAGGCCAAAATTCCAAGTTTCAAGAAAATTAGTAAACGAGAAGTACTGAACCGGTTTTTTTTTTTTTTTTTCAGTTTTCGACGAATTTCATTAAATTTGGTACACTAACTATAATATTTGTCAATTTTGTGAACTAGAGTAAGATAAAGTTGGGTGAGTGTTTTACACCGGATTTTTTTTTATACGCATATATGCTAATTACGATATATCTTTTATTCGTTTCCTTAAATTGCTTATTTTCATTTATTATACGATTCTGTTATTAATATAATGATTAGAATAAAACTCTTACCAAAATCCTGAGTTCGTAAAAAATCGATTCACTAGAAGTGTTATCTTTACGGAATATTTTTATTTAGTTATTCAGGTTTCGTGAATTTTTTTTTTTTTTTTCGAATTGAGACACCAACGGGTTGGGCATTAAACTTGTTATATGTACTAATGATACATATAGACTATCACTTCTGTTTGTAACTTTTTCCGAGAAATTCCCACCACACGATTGAGTTTAGGTTCACCCACTGAAGACAACTAAATATTTAGCAAGAATGTGGGTAAGATGTTGAGTGGAGGAGCTTTATTGTTTGGTTGTTTTATAGAAAATTTTGTCAATTAGTCAATTGATGAAAAAATTGCTGTAAGAGAAAATCATAAGAAAGTTTCACACCTAATTGTTTTTTTTTTAATAAAAAAACTAAGTGGGGAGAATTATTATAAAAGAAAGGTGGTTAGGGATAAAAGGAAAAATAATATGGAAGAAATGTGAGGAGTATCGTCGTGTGTTTGTAAAAGAATGAGATGGTACAAAAAGGAAAGAAAGGAGATGGTGAACAGGGTGATCCAAGGTCATTAGACACATGGGTTTGTGATGTGGTAGTTGGCCGGGAGTGAGAGTGTGTGTGTGTGTGTGTGTGTGTGTGTGTATGTATAGTGTGTAAGTCCGGTAGCCGGAGAGAAGTTAACAGAGATTGGGCTCTATATAGTAGAAGAAGAAGAAGAAGAAGTAAGGAAGAGAGAAGGAAGCGGCGGCGGCGCGGTGGTCGGTGGTGGTAGTTACTGCTGGCTGTCTTCTTCCTCTTCACCTTCTTCGTGCATTCTGGCCCGGATAGAGAGAGTGTGCAGGAGGTAGTTGATGATGAGGTTGAGGTAATCCTTACCACCTGGATATATTCTTTTCATTCCCTCTTTATCTATCATCTCTATGCCTCTCAACATTCCACAAACCATCTTTCTCTTCACTCTCTGTACTCTTCACTACTCTCCACTAATCTATCTATCTCACCATATATATATATATGGTCACCACTTGTTCTTCTTCTTCTGCTGCTATGGCTGCTGCTGGGCTGCTGTTGTTCATACTATTCTCTTTCTGTTTTAGTTTCATTCCAATCTCTTTTATCGTGACATAACGCATTTTAATCTCCCCCAGTTTTATTCCTTCTACTTCTAGTAGAATTCTCTCGCTCTTCGTCTGTTTTCCCCACTCTCCAATCTTATTCTTTACTATCTTCCACATTGTCTTTATATCTCTTTCTTCTTCAATTTTTATTATATCTTCTTCCATTACATTATTGTAGTTTTGGTGTCTATAGTGTTCCGAGGTCATCCCTGGAAGTTGTATTTTTTTTTTATTTTTTTTTTTTTTCTTGTAATATTAGAATGAAAAGGAAACTTTTTAAAGGTTCACGACTATTTTTTATTTTTATTTTTTATTTCTTGATGGGTAGAGAAGGGGGTAGAAAGTTTGGTATTCTAAAGAAGCGGAGGAGTAAAACATATAACCCTGCATTCCAGCCGAATACACACACTCGCATACATTCACGTCTCCAATGTATGCTTATTTTTTTTTTTTTTTTTTATTATACCATCTTGTGGTCCAGTATCATTCCACCAATAAAAATAAAAGAAGACGATTTTTAAACTACTTAATTTTTTATTTTATTTTATTTTATTTATCTCTTTTTGGATCATTTGTTAAAACACAAAACTTTAGCTGGGTAACGTTGATTTTCTGTATGAAAAATGTGACGTGAAATTGACTAATACGACGCTGTTTTTTAATAACAGTTATACATGAAAATAAAAAATAATTTTTCTTTAAAAACCATATTTCAGTCATTTATCTTACAAAAATACATAAATATAGATTAGGTATTATAACGTTGTAGTCCAGAAGAGGGCATCAATAACATTTGAAATTTAATTCCTGTAATTCCGTAGAATTACTAAAAATCAATAATTTTTACTTTCTCTTACTCTTTAGTAAGTGAAAGTATTGTAATTGTGTCAAATTTTCAATATTGAGCTTTCACCGGAAATATCCGTTTTGAGGTCCCCCCTTAGTAGAAAAAAGTGGTTTTTTAGCAAATGGTCTGTGTGTCTGTATGTATGTATGTATGTGAACAGCATAGCTCAAAAACGAAAAACCGTAGAAAGTTGAAACGTGTATTAGTTGGTAATCACCATGGGATCTGACGGTGCGTTATCAGTCAAATTCATCAACCGGAAGCTGCCACTTAATAGGTGTTTTTTTTTTACTTTTTTCGATTTTCTCAAAATGGCTCCGGACGGATTTCTTTAAACTTGGTTTATCAACTACACATACAAAGAGCTACACTTTTATTTGAAACATTTCTCCGGGAAAATTCATTTAAGGGCCCTTCTGGGGGAGGGGGGTTAGGTTTTCATCTTAACTGCTATTTCAGTTTATTAGACAATTCTGTCATCTAAATAATGTTAATTAGAATTAAATATGTTGGTGAAATTCGGAGTTTGAAAAAAATCGGATAACCGAAAGTGCGTTTATACTTTAACACTTAACTAAATAATTTTTTCACTTTTTCGCGATTTTCTCAAAAAATGGCTCCGACGATTTTACTATCTTCCAACCTCGTATATAAACTAAACATGCAATGATCTACAACTTTTGTTTTAAAACATTTCTTTGAGAAAATTCATTTAAGGGCACTTTTGCGGGAGGGGGTATGTTTTTCTCTAAAGTACTATAATAGTTGATTATACAATTCTATCATCCAAACAAAATTAATTAGAAATAAATAGATGGCCAAAATTTTGAGTTTAAAAAAAATTAGTACACCGGAAGTGCGCTTTTACTGAACAGTTTTTTTTAGTTTCGGGAATTTCATTAAATTTGGTACACTAATAAAAATTGCAATGATAATTTGAGAACTGAGCTAAGTGAAAGTTGTGTGAGTGTTTCACACCAGATTTTTTTTTTTTTCAGAAACGTTTTTTTATCTGTGCAGTTAGAAAGTTTGAAGGCAATCTTATTATAGTCGTTTTTGAGAAAATTCTCTCCCAAAAAAACACGAAAATTTATTCTTTAAAGTTGTAATTTTGGTTAACCGATTTTAATTTAAATTTGAAATATTATCAGTGCTTCTAATGTGTATTTAATTAGTAAGGGAGAACCATACATTTTAGCCAAATGATAGGTAGAAGAAAGCTCTCACGTCCCAAGATCCCCCCTCCCCGCGCGCAAACAATTAATATTCATGGGAAAAAGCTTCAACTAGAAGTGGTTAGATATTTATGGTCGTTTAAAGAAAATAGGAGTCTTTTTGGGAAAATCGCAGAAAAAACTAGAAGATTTCCGTAAAGACCTACTTTTGCGGTTGATAGATTGTGCCTAAAATCTTCTTGCCAGAAACGGTGGTAGTACTTACAACAGAATACCAAGTTTTGGGCTACCTAAGATTTTTTTGTCACTAAGATATTTTGACTGGTCCGCCTTGTTGCGAAGAGTATGTCGAATGTTCACTGCGTTGTGCGGATACAATCGAACATCTCCTCCCAATTCCAATCGAGAACCTGTTTAAGGCAATCTGATGCATTGGCCTGCTTGCTTTTCAACTTGGCACTCGAAAGGGTGATCAGAGAGTCGGGAATCCAAACCTCTGGAACAATTTTCAATAAATCCGTGCAGCTCTTAGCGTACGCATATGACATAGACCTTGTGGGTAGAACTGTCGACGCTATAAAGAGTGCTTTCCTGAGCATTGAAGCCAATGGCAGGAGACTGGGTTTGGTGGTCAATGAGGAAATAACAAAATTCTTCTCTACCGACCCAACACTAAAAGAGCCTCTCTGTGTAGGCAACTTTAAATTTGAAAATGTTGCTGAATTTGTTTACCTGGGATCCCTTGTGACGGCAGACAACGACGTGGAAATAGGAAGGAGATTGATGTTGGCTAATAGGTGCTATTATGGCCTAAATATTAAAGAATTACGGCATTTCAAAAGTAAAGTTTTAACAAGGGGCACCAAACTTAGGCTGTACAAGACCCTTATTCGGCCTGTATATAGGCTTACGCCTCAGAAACCTGGACCATTTTAAAGACAGACGAACACCGTCTGCAGGTGTTTGTGAGGAAGCTACTGCGCAAAATCTATGGCCCAGTACGTGGAACGTATTGAATTCTAATTAACATTTTTTTAGATGACAGAAGTCTCTAATAAACTGAAATAGCACTTTACATGAAAGTGAAGGTACGATCTGGCGACGTAGAAAGAATAGAGAACTGTAGCTTTTAACGAAGGAGCCCTCAGTAGTAGCTTGGATCAGGTTAAACAGACTGAGATGGGCGGGCCATGTGGTAAGGCTGAGGGCCGACGAGATTTCTTCCAAACTGCTGCGCGAGACCCCGGATAGGAAACGGAGGGTTTTGGAAGACCCAGATTGCGTTGGCATGGATGGAATAGCCCAGGATACGAGGAATATCCTCGGACTGCGGAACTGGATGGCGGCCGCTAAAAATAGGGACGACTGGCGGAAACATATTGAGGAGGCCAAGACCCAAAACAGTGGGTTGTAGAGCCAGGAAAGAAGAAGAAGTCGATATTTTGCACACACTCACTCACACAGACCATTTGTTGTTTTTGAGGATCTTAAAACATATATTTCCGGTGAAAACTCCAAGTTCGATCAGCAATAAGAGAAAAAAACATGATAGGCTTAAATAAAATATGTTATTTTATAGGTTTTGAAGAAAAATCGTTGGGAAGGGGGAAGTGTCCAAGAAAATTGTTGTCAAAAATTGAACAACCTTTATGTGTGAAGAGTTTCCAATTTTTATAAAAATAAAAAAATGTCTACTGTGAAACACTCACACAACTTTCTCTTACTCCAGTTCTTAAAATTGTAATTGACAAATTTTGAGAGTTTGTACCAAATTTGAAGAAATTCGTTGGAGTTCGTCGAAAAGTGAAAAAAAATTGTTCAGTAAAAGCACCATTTAATTCTAATTAATATTATTTAGATGGCAGATTGTATAGTCAACAGAAATAGCACTTTAGAAGAAAACTTAACCCCACCCCTCCCCCAAAAGTGCCTTAAATGAATTTTCCCGGAGAAAAGTTTCAAGAAGAAGTTGTAACTCTTTGTATGTGTAGTTGATACCCCAAGTTTAAAGAAAATCGTCGGAGTCATTTTTGAGAAAATCGTAAAGAAGTAAAAAAAGTCCAACTAGTAAAGTGGTACTTCCGGTTGAGGAATTTTGACAGATAACGTACTGTCAGATCCCATGGTGATACCTAAACGGAATATCAAGTTTCATTTGTCTATGGTTTTTCGTTTTTGATCTATGCTGTTCACATACATACATACAGACACAGAGACCATTTGCTAAAAAACCACTTTTTTCCCAAATCCTTCAGGCCTATCTGCCTTACGTCTTTCTTTCTTAAGGCAATGGAGAAGGTCTTGGATTGTTATATAAGAACGGAGATTCTGGGGAGGGTGCCTTTGCACCCGCGACAGCATGCATACCGAGCAGGAAGATCAACGGATACCGCTCTGTATGAGCTGACGAGTGCTATCCAGAAATCTCTAGATGTCAAGGAGACGGCCATCTGTGTCTTTCTTGACATAGAGGGGGCTTTTGATAACACCTCCCATGAAGCCGTCAGTAGGGCCCTAATTAAAAGGGGGGTTAACGGCACCATGATGAGGTGGGTGAATGAGATGTTGTCCACAAGAACAGTGGAGACGATGGTGGGCCAAGAAACCATTAGAGTCAGTACGACCAGGGGTTGTCCTCAAGGGGGGGTTTTGTCACCCCTAATATGGAGCTTGATAGTAGACGAACTCCTCTGCAAACTGACGGATCTCGACATCTCCTGTCAGGGGTATGCCGATGATATTGTCATAATTGCTAGGCGTAAGTTCGAAGATACCCTTTGTGAAATATTACAGAGGGGTCTAGACATCACAAATAGATGGTGTCGTTCCGTGGGGTTGGGTATTAACCCAGCGAAAACCACGGTAGTTCCTTTTACAAGGCGCAGGGCTCTTCCACATCTGAAAAGTATCCAGTTAGCTGGAGTTGATCTAGAGTGGAAGAAGGAGGTCAAATATCTTGGGGTAACTCTGGATAGTAAGCTTCTGTGGAATAGGCATGTTGAAATAACGGCCAGTAAAGCTACTCGCGCTATCATGGTGTGCAGGAGGGTGGCGGGCAAGTCCTGGGGATGCCCTCCTCGAATTCTTATTTGGATGTACACTATGATGGTGAGACCTATTATCACCTATGGCGCAGTAGCGTGGTACAGCAGAGCAAAGCTCGAGAAGGTCAAGAAGACTCTTGACAAAGTACAGCGCCTTGCGTGCCTATGCACGACGGGAGCAATGAGGACGTGCCCTACAGCCGGGATTGAGGTTATTCTCAATCTCACACCGCTCCACCTAGTGGTGGAGCGGGTGGCAAAGGGAGCCCTCCTCAGAATCTCTAGGGAGGGCATGTGGGCTAGGGGTTGGGAGGCGAATGCCTCCTTCTGTTGGCTCCCTCCCCTGGGACGTTCCTAGAGATAGTATGACTAAGAAATATAGCTTCGTTAGAAATTTTTCTACGAAGCTAAGTACGAAAGGAGAGTCGAGCGATGGATCCACCCTGGACAGCATTAGCAAGCATGCCATTAAGTGGTATACGGATGGGTCTAAGACCCTCGAAGGAACCGGGGCAGGGGTGTTTGGGCGTAGAATCAAGCACTCAGAACCCATGGGTAGGTTTCCTAGCATGTTCCAGGCGGAAATCTACGCTATTGGAAGGTGCGCCCAGGTGAACCTTGATCGGGATATCGGAATCAGGAGATAGTTATCCTATCCGACAGCCAGGCTGCCATTAAAGCACTGAGCTCTTATGTAATCAGTTCTAAAATGGTATGGGAATGCCTAGGCAAGATTAATGAACTAGGCAGGAGCAATAAGGTTACCCTACATTGGGTGCCGGGACATGTCGGCGTGGATGGTAATGAGGCAGCTGACGCCCTGGCAAAGGAAGGCGCTGTATCTGCTCTTATTGGGCCAGAGCCCTTTTGTGGAGTCAGTGACCAGGTACTTCTAGAAGAAATCAAGAAGGAGGAGGTGGCTAAAAGAGCTCGTCTCTGGTACACCATCCCGGGACTGAGGCAGGCCAAGGTCTGCCTGGGTTGTTACAACCAGGAAAGGTCGAAAGCCTTCATCAGTCTGAGTAAGAATAGGATCCGTATTTTTACGGGATTCCTTACGGGGCACTGCAGACTCAGGGGACACCTGAGAAAGCTTGGCCTAGCAGGTGACGGCATATGCAGATTCTGTGGAGAGGCGGAGGAAACTCCGATACATCTCCTCACGGACTGTGATGCCGTCATTCAAAGAAGATTCAGTAGTCTGGGTTGTTACCAGATAGGGGAGGAAGAAATACCTACCCTAGAACCTTCCAGGATCCTGAGATTCCTCAGGGAGCTAAACCTGGAGAGGGTGCTATAGATGAGCTGGCTAATCTTATGCACCAGAAGGGGTACAATAGATCAACAAATGGTCGCGGTGCGGAACCCTCGGAAAAAAAAAGACGTATAAAAAACAAACTAGTAAGTAGATACTTCCGGTTAGGAATTTTGACAGATAACGTACTGTCAGATCCCATGGTGATACCTAAACGGAATATCAAGTTTCATTGTCTATAGTTTTTCGTTTTTGATCTATGCTGTTCACATACATACACACTTACAGACACGACCTTTTGCTAAGAACCACTTTTTTTTGGACTCAAGGGACCTCAAAACGGATATTTCCGGTGAATACTCAATATCGAAAATTTGTCAGGATTACAATACTTTCTCCTACTTAGGAGTAAAGAGAAAGTACGCAAACCATGCTTTACGATGCTAGGGACACTCTCTCTGAACGAAAACAAGAAAAAGAGTACTCTAAAATTTTACCATATTCGAGGTACTGGCCAAATTTTAATCGTCAGATTTAAGGACATTTTTAGTAGCTGGTTGGTTGTAAACATTTGTGAATAAGATAGAAAAAGATGGATTTGAAAACAATTTCCTTCATGTATATATAGAAGATTCATTCTCAAAATTAAAATTTTTCCATTACATAAAACTTAGTTATTCTCTGAATAATCAACAATGGTTCTCATTCTTTTAAATACTTTGTTTTTTTTTTTTTTATTATTATTAGTTTGTTAATGATCAGTTTGTAACATGTAATCTTTTAATATTCCAGAGAGAAAGTATCCTACTTAATAATTATAAATACTTTTCATATTTAAACGGAAGTGGCTGTCGGTATTTAAGAACATCAACACACGGACAAGTAATTTCTACATCCGTTTCTCCTTTCTTTCATGTTTTAAATAGTTATTTTTAATTTTTGTTTTCCTCTCCTTTCAAAAGAGATGAAGTAGATAGTTTATTCTTCTACATACTTCATTTATAATTGAATTTTTCTATTAATTTTTTTTTGGTTATTTACATTTTGAGAAATCTGTTTTTTTTTTGTTTATAGAGGTATTTGTGTTATTATTAGATTTATTTGGTATTTATTTAATAAGTGTCCTTATAATTGTTGAGGTAATTAATTTTTTTTTTGCCCATCAACTGATAATGATCCTTAGCGCCCGTACAAACTGCGTTTTGCTTACAACCACACTGATCGAGCAACCTTAACTTTATCAATTGCCAATAGCGACCTTCAGTCATTATTTCCGACTTGTCTATCATACGAGAATCACACGAATAAATACACTCATTCCAATAATTGCAAAAATACTGAAAAATCCATCCAGTAAAATGGTACTTCCGGTTGAGGAATTTTGACAGAGTAACTTCCTGTCTGATCTAATGGTTATACAAGTACGTTTTTTTTTGTTTTTGAGCTCTGCAGTTCGTATACACATTTTTCTAAAAACTATTTTTTTCTACTTTGGACTCAGGGGACCCCAAAACGGATATTTCCGGTGAAAACTTGATATCGAAAATCTGACACGATCGCAATACTTCCTCTTACTAAAGAGTAAGAGACAGTAATTTAGTATCCGGGATTTTTTGTTCGTGAGTATATGTGGTATCAGTATAATTAGTATCTTTGTCCGTGGAAATATGTGGGTTCAGAGCTCTTGATTGGGGGAATAGTGTCATAGATAAATGCGCGCCGTGTGTTTGTGTGTTTTGTGTTAGCTTATTTATTTATTTGTTTCTTTGTCTGTATATGTGTATGTAAACTGCAAAATTCAAAATAAAACAATCTGGTGTGAAACACTCACACAACTTTCTCTTACTCCTGTTCTCAAAATTATAATTGACAAATTTTATAGTTTGTGTACCAAATATAACGAAATTCGTCGAAAACTGAAAAAGCTGGTTCAGTAAAAGCGCACTTCCAGCTTACAATTTCCTTAAAACTTGGAATTTTGGCCATCTGTTTATTTCTAATTAATTTTGTTTGGATGATAGAATTGTATAATCAACTATTATACCACTTTAGAGGAAGCTGCAACCCCATCCCTCCCCTAAAACTGCCCTTACATGAATTTTGCCAGAGAA
>JAAEAF010011003.1:0-24936 GCA_011037195.1 Triatoma infestans | reverse complement strand
AAATATTACAAATAAAAGTGATAAGTATTTGTGTGTGTGTGTGTGTAGATAGTATACGAAATTTAATAGAAATATCGATGGTGTTATATTTGAGAAAATCATGAACTAAGCAAGAGAAATTGTATTTCCTCACGTAAATATATATATATATATATTTCAGTGAATAACAAAAAAGACTAGCTTCAAAAGAATTGAGTAAACTTTACCCTTGGAGTGAATCCAAAAAAATTACCCGTTGTATGACCTCAATTTGAAATCAGATCCTCCATGTTTTAAACTATCAATAATAATTCCTACCTTGGCTTTTATAGTAATCCACTGTTTTTAAATGCTTTTTTCTTTTTTTTTTTACTTTCTCTTACTACTGTATTTAAAAAAGTTGTATATTTCATTTATGTATTATAATATTTGGATCGTGCAAAAAAAAAAAAACTCTGGCGTGAAACACTCACATAACTTTCTCTTACTCCAGTTCTCATAATTATAGTTGACAAATGTTATAATTTGTGTACCAAATATTACGAAATTGATTGAATAGGGACCGAAAATTTGTCTGATGGTATTCTCAGAAAGTGGCTGCAAACCGGCTGCAGTTCCCCTGCGAAACGCTGTCTGCTTTTCGTCACCTCCCCGTACAAAACAAACGCTTGCCTGAAAAAATTGAAGAAGAAAAATGAAATCGTCAATATGCAAGAAATTAGGTGATATTGCCAGGAATGAAACGAATTTCTAATGACTTTGGACTTAGCGAAAGGTACCTTAATTTAATTATATGTGTAACGGCAAGAGAGAGAACACAGGCCCGACCGAGAGAAAAAAGGTCCTCTCTGGTACTCTCACACTTAAGCAGGCTAGAGTGGGGAACCTGTATATAAGCCAGTGAGAATCTACCTAAAGGGATATTCTTCTATCTGTCCATCAGATTCAACCATATACATCGCATCGTATCATATCTCTACTCCCACCTTTTATTCTATAAAATCATTACAAGTCCAGTGCAGTTTGTGTAAACTTATAGCTATATTATAACAGTGTCTTCATATCTCGTCTAATTAATCAAACCTAATTTCATTCTTCATCAACTCCATTATAATAATAATTAAAAATAATAAGATAATATAGGTAATTAATTAATAATATAAATTTCCTTCAAAAACGTAAATTTAAGTTGCATATCTCCACTTGTTTGATGTTTCCATTTTTAAAAGAAACGAAAAACATCATTGCCTTGTAATTATGAGTCCTTACGCGTTGGTCTAGTAGCTAGCGCACTCGCCTTTGGTGCAAGAATTCAGGGTTCGATTCCCATGAGGGCAAAGCTCGTGTTGACCAAGCATCATGAGAAAAATTGGAAGCTACAGTTAGTATATAAGCCAGTGAGAGATCTCATCTGTCTTTCAGATTCAACCATACATCGCATTGTGTCATAACTCTACTCCCACATTTTATTCTATAAAAATCATTACAAATCCAGTACAGTTTGTATAAGCTTATAGCTATATTATAACAGTGTCTTCATATCTCGTATAATTAATCTAACCTAATTTCTCTCCTCATCAACTCCATTATATGTGGAATGTCAGGGGTTTTCAATAATTTTTAAGACAAATAATGTTTTGAAGTATGGTGTTATAGGTTTAGTAGAAATACATTTGCTAAATATAATTAACATTTCAGGCCCATTTCTCAACGATTACGTAATAATACATTCAAACGCTGTTAAAGTTATAAACGTTTTGGTCGAGCTAAGTGGAGGCCTATTAATGTTCATAAGGAAACAATATAAAGTTGTTGTAATACATAAATGTGAATATTGGATTTTTGTTTGTATTTCTTTTGAAAATTATTCGTTTATTTGAGGTCTCATTTATTTCAATGTCTCTTTTGATTTGGAAATAATGCTAGATTTATTTCATTTAACTATCACTAATATTCAGGAAAATTATAACACTTTACCTCTGTTTATTGGAGGGGATTTTTAACTGCCGGTTGGCAGACTTGAATCAATTAGATTTTTATTTGTTTCAACATACTTTACTTTATCCTATAAGATATAATGAGGATTCGGTATGTAATTCAAGGGTAAACGTTTGGTGTAACGGCAAGAGAGAGAGCCAAGCCCGGCCGAGAGAAAACGGACACTCTCTGGTTTTCTCCCAACTCTAGCAGGTTAGAGTTGGGAGAACCTGTATATAAACCAGTAAGAAATCTAGATATCAATCGATCAGATTCAACCACATACATCGTATCGTGTCATATCATCGTGTCATATTTCTACTCTCACCTTTTATTTTAATAAAATCATTACAAGTCCAGAGTGCAGTTTGTGTAAACTTATAGCTATATTATAACAGTGTCTTCATGTCTCGTCTAATTAATCAATCCCAATTTCTCTCATTAACTCCATTGATTCTTGTTAAGTATCAAAATAAATTTTTGCAGGACCAATCAATTTTAAAATCAAAATTTCCAATTTGTCTGCATCAGACCATCCCGCCAGGACACTATAATTATTGAGTTGATCGATGAAGCTGGAAATATCGTTATTGTGCGAACCGTCGAATATAGGTAAATTGTTTTGTCATCTGGAGATTCCTGATATTTACAGGATTTGTCGTACTGCACTTATTTAAGAGGTACGCGATCGCCTCATCGGCTGTCTTTTGCTAACCATCAATAGTATAAGTTGCCATGTTCTTAATTTTCTATAAGCGTTCTTTCAAAACTAATAAATTTCCGCCTATTGGGAGATTATGTTTTTTGAGTTCTTAAATGATATCGGCTCTTTTCATAAAAAAAAAAAAGTCTATAATATTTTTAAATGTAAAGAATTGAGTGTAAAAATAAAATATAATACGTAATGAAAATATAAATATGTAAAAACTGAAAAATGATTTACCTTTATCTTCTAAAATGTTGAAGCTGACGCGGGATTCTCAAAACGCTGCCACCATATAGGTGTTGATGATAAGGAGAAATTGGGATTGATTAATTAGACGAGATATGAAGATACTGTTATAATATAGCTATAAGTTTTATACAAACTGCACTGGACTTGTAATGATTGTATTAGAATAAAAGGTGAGAGTAGAAATATGACACGATGCGATATATGGTTGAAACTGATAGATTGATGGATGTACCGATCTGTTTACTGGCTTATATACAGGTTCTCCCCACTCTAGCCTGCTTAAGTCAGAGAGAACCAAAGAGTGTCCGTTTTCTCTCGGTCGGGCTTGGCTCTCTTGCCGTTACATTTGGTGTCTTTTATGGGAGCTTTATTCAATGGTTCTTATTAGTGGTAGATCTTTAAGTGATTCAAAGGGGAATTATACTTGTATTCATACATTTGGATCAAGTACTATGATTTATTTTGGACGGATATACGAGGTGTGTAAATTAAGTAATGAGACTGATTTTCTAGTGTTCGATCTGGCAACACTGGAGACGCGGCGCATGCGTGGTAGGACAAGTAAACATCTGATACACGTCCAGTGCAAATTTGAAAATGCTAGAGTTGTTGCACTGTCCGTAGTGACTTTTTTTGTGAGCAAGGTTTTTTTCAGTGCGTTTTAAAAAATGAGTGACATCAATTACGAGCAACGTTGTGCTATCAGGTTTTGCTTCAGACTTGGGCACAGTGCAACGGAAACGTTTTAAAAACTGTGCCAGGCCTATGGAGACAATGTTTTGTCGAGAACACAGGTTTTTAGGTGGTTTAAGTCGTTTGCAGAAGGAAGGGAATCAATTGAAGACGAGCCTCGCAGCGGAAGGCCTTCATCTTCAAGAACCGACGAAAATGTTGGCAGAATCCGCGATCTCGTGCGTTCAGATCGTCGTTTGACAGTCCGAATGATCGGCGAAGAGTTGAATTTGACTCACACAACCGTTCATCAAATTTTTACTAATGAATTGGGGATGAGAAAAATTTGTGCAAAAATGGTTCCGAAAAATCTTTGAGTATTTGGCCAGTAATAACATTCCTGTGGCTCCTCAGCCTCCTTATTCACCCGACTTGAGTCCATGTGACTTTTTTTTGTTCCCCAAATTGAAAAATCACCTCAAGGGATGTCATTTTGGAACATTGGAGAATATTCAAACAGCCGTATCCGACAAACTGAAGTCTATTCCAGTATCCGAGTTCCAGCACTGCTATGACGAATGAAAGAATCGTCTTCAGCGTTGTGTGGCTTCCCAAGGTAGTTACTTTGAAGGCGACAATGTTGAATTGTAATTTTATTTGAATAATGAAAAGATAAAAAATCAGTCTCATTACTTAATTTACACACCGTATATCATTTAAATTTAATTGCTGATTCAAGTGTAGATCGAATTATTACTGCATCTGATCATTTCCCATTGAATATTGCTTTAAGATTACCCGATTTAAAGTTGTCTAGTAATAAACATTCAGGGAATAATAATTATTTAATTGAAAAGAAAAAATATCTGCAGCTAATAAAAACTAAGAAAAAAATTTGCGTTTTGAGAATACCAACGTTTTGTTGGTACAGAGTTTAAGTGATTGTGAGAATAGTCAAGTATTTTGGCAAACCATAAATAAATATCGTAAAAGAAGAAGAAGCAATCTTTCACAAACTGTTGCTTGTGAACAATGGGAATCCTACTATAATGATTTATATCCACGTAGAATAAAAAACGGGCTTGGCCTGTGGTGAATCCGTTCTTTGATCTCCCTATAAATTCAAACGAATTATATTTGGTATTGAATAATTGTAAGTCTGGCAAAGCTCCTGGAGTGGATAATATGAGGCATGTCCAGTAAGTAGGTTACTAAAATTTTTATTTGAACAAAAAAATTACCTGGTTACATTAGTACATATGTAAACTATTTTTCGACATAGTCACCATTCCTCTCAATGCAGGTGGTGAACCGGGGTATTAATTTTTTGATGCCTTCCTCGAAGTAGTTTCCCGCCAACCCCTTCGTCCACTTCTCCACCTCCCCTTCACCTCCTCGTCGGTTGAAAACCTTTTTCCACCCATGTGCAGCTTCAGGGAGGTAAAGAGATAGTAATCTGAAGGTGCTAGGTCAGGGGAATGCGCGGGATGGTTCAGGAAATCGCATTTAAACGGGGCAAGCAGTTCCTTCGTGGCGTTGGCCGTGTGTGGTCTGGCATTGTCGTGCAGCAGGCAGACTCCCTTTGTCAGCATGCCTCTCCTTTTGTTCTGAATCGCCCTCCGCAATCTTTTTACGGTCTCACAGTATCTTGCAGAGTTGATGGTCTCCCCTTGAGGCATATATTCAATTAAAATTATGCCTTGACAGTCCCAAAACACGGAGGCCATGATTTTCTTGGCTGAAATTGTGGTTTTGAACTTTTTGGCGGAGGGTGAAGAGGTGTGACACCACTGTTGAGACTGCCTTTTGTTTTCAGGTGTGTAATGTGCAACCCAAGTTTCATCTCCAGTAATGATGGAGCGGAGAAATTCATCTCCATGGAGTTTGTAGCGTCTAAAAAACTCTTGCCCGGCCTCCCACTCGATTCAACTTGTGTTGGTCTGTCAGCTGTTTTGTGACCCACCTCGCGTAGAGTTTCCGATATCCGAGGGTTTCTGTGATGGTTTCGTGAAGCATAGATCTGAAGATTTGCGGAAACATCGCAGAAAGTTCATCCACAGTCAATCTGCGATCGTCACGGAGCGCATTTTTTATTTTTTCCACAATTTCGTCAGTCTCAATTGAAGGTCTTCCGCTCCTCTGATCATCATGCACAGACGTACGACCGTTTTTAAACTCGCGACACCACTTGAACACACTCGTACGATTCATAGCTTTATCACCATATGCAGTTTTTACCTCATTATAAACCTCAACCGGAGTTTTTCCCTTCCAAACGAGATAACGGATGACGCCGCGTATTTCACACTTGGCGGGAGATTGGATTAACATTTTTCACGAAACGTATTGTCGCGTCGACAGTTCTCAACGTACTGACCTCGAACCGGTCTCATTGCGGAGGGGAGGAATCAGGCTACACGATAGTGTAGCCAACATGTCGAAAACAAAATCCCTCCGGCTGTGAGAGCCTCAGTACACTTACTTACTGGACATGCCTCGTACATGAAAGAAATGGGACAAGTCTATTTTAACAAATTATAGATTAATTGCTCTAGCTAATATCTTATTAAAAATATTTACTTTAGTTATTTCAAAAAGGATAATAATTTGGTTTGAAACTATAGGAGCAATACCTGAATGCCAGAATGGTTTTCGGGCTGTTCCGGGGGGGTGTGTGGATAATATTTCTGTCTTAACCTCTCTAATACAATTTAAACATTCTCGGCCTGGTGGTGAACTTTTCTGTGTGTTTGTGGACTTTAAGAGGGCCTTCGATTCTGTGAACCACAGTCTACTTTGGTTTAAATTTGTTCCAAATCGGAATTAATGGCAAAATTATTAGAATTTTAAGAAGGCTGTAGGATAATGCTGTATTGCAAGTTAGAGTTGGATCTAGATTATCGGAGTTGATAGAGGTCACAGAGGGTGTTCTGCAGGGTGAATCATTGAGTCCTTTGTTATTCAACCTATTTATTTCTAATATTGAAATTTATTTTAGAGAGTTGGGATTATTCGGCATTTCTGTGGGATCTAGCGTAGATATTCTAATGCAGTTTCCCAAAGTGGTCCCTACGGACCCCCAGGGGTCCCCGGTATCATTCAGGGGGTCCGTGGAAAATTAAAATTGATTTGGGGGTCCCTGAACAACGTCATGGGGTCCGCGCAAGGTTTAATATAAAATAATAAAATTGTGATCCATTTTTATTATTATTGAAATTAGCAGTATTGTAGGGGCTCAAAAACTAAGGAGACAGGTAAGGGGCTCATACAGGAAGGCTGTCCTGGCTGATTCTTCGGAATCATGGGATAGTTATAACAGTATTAAAAGAGCATATAAATATGCTCTGAGCAGAGCCAAGAGGAATTCCTGGAGATCCTTTTGTGAGGATATAATTCGTTCCAGGAATCATCTAGATTGGTACGGATTCTTAGTAAGGATAGGGACAGTCAGTTAGGTACCCTACGATACCCTGATGGTTCCTTTACAGGGGGGGAAGGGGAGACACTGCAGCTTTTGCTTGATACTCACTTCCCGGATAATATTGGTTTAAATGCTGCTTCGTCTTTGGGGGGTGGTAGGAGATGGGACCTTGAAGATGTATCCACCTTAGATGAGGTTGTCACACATGATAGAGTTAGTTGGGCAGTACAAAGTTTCTCACCTTTCAAGTCACCTGGACCGGACGGGATTTATCCTTGTCTGTTGCAAAATGGTGGGGACGTGCTGATGAAGGTATTGTTAAGAATTTTTAAAGGATGTTTGGTTATGTACCAACATTATGGAGAGAAGTAAGGGTAGTCTTTATTCCCAAGCCGGGAAGAAACGACTACTCTGACCCCAAGGCATTTAGACCCATTAGTCTTATGTCTTTCCTCTTGGAAACTCTGGAAAGGTTGGTGGATAGGTATATTACTGATGGTCCATTAAAGGATCATCCTCTCCATCCTAACCAACATGCTTATATTGTGGGTAAGTCGACAGAGACTGCATTACATTGTCTCGTCGGAAGGATAGAATCTGCTCTGGAAATAAAAGAATATGCCCTAGGGTGTTTCTTTGATGTTAAGGGGGCATTTGACAGAGTGTCGTTTGATGCTCTCGAAGATGCCTTGGTACGAAAAGGTATACATCCCGTCTTAATCAATTGGATAGGTGTCTATCTTAGGAGTAGGGTTATACAGGCTTCCCTTGGCGGGCGCACTATGATAGTACAAGCGGGGAGAGGGTGCCCTCAAGGGGGTTGTCTCTCACCAAAGTTGTGGTGCGTAGTCATGGATGACCTTTTGGTTAGGATGAATTCATCGGGATTTTATGTGCAATTTAATTAACTCAAAAAATGACATAGCCTATATGACTGATTTATTTGCCAAATTTAACGAAACTAATTTGAAACTACAAGGTGACCAATTAAATTTAATCAAAATTAAAAGCGTAATATCTGCGTTTGTTGCAAAACTTTTTCAGTACAAACAAAACTTGGGAAGAGGAGAATTTCTCAGTTTCCAAATCTTTCGAAATTGCAAAATAGAGATGAAGATTTGCTTGCTTACTGTCAACAACGGCTCTTCATGCAGACCTGAACCAAAGATTTGAAGACATTCTTCACATGGATATTCCCGACTGGGTGTTGAACCCTTTTGCGCGTGGACAAACTCAGATCCCAAGCACAGATGTATCCATACTAATACAGGGAGCAGCTTATTGAAATATCCACAAATGAAGAACTTAAACCAATGTTTGAACAAGGATACCACAAAATGTTTTTTAAATTTGTAATTTTTATACTTGTAGCTTTTTCACTTGGGAGGTCTGTGGGCACAAGTTTTGACTATAAAAAGGGGTCCATGGGTCAAAAAAGTTTGGGAACCACTGTTTCTAATGCTTTTATATACGGATGACATAATAATTTTTTGGGGATTCTTTTCTGGATATTCGTTCAAAATTAAATTGCCTGGAATCTTATTGTAAAGAGAATTACCGTAACCATAAATACCAATAAAACAAAAATTATAAGATTTTCTAAATCTTTTAAGAAGAAGATTAGAAATTTATATTTTTAATAATGTGTTGTTAGAACAAGTCTTTACATATAATTATTTGGTTGTCCTGTTTTCTACTTCCGGTGTTTTTTTTTTTTTTTTTTAAAGCAGCTGAAAGTGCTGTTTCTAAGGCCAATTCGGCTATTGGTATAGTGCTGAATGTCTCCGCTGCCTCCAAATTAAATAGTTGGGATTCAAGAGTCAAGCTTAATGAAGCCATTGCAATGAGTGTATTAGCGCACATATCTGGGAACGCAGATACTCTGATATTTTGGATGCAAGTAATTTGAATATTTTTATAAACGTTTACTTGGACTGCCGCGGTCCACACCGAATTTTGCTGTGCCTCTAGAAGCTGGAGTTGTACGCATTAGTTATATTTTATTGTAGCACATTGTTGCAAGTTTGTTGCAAATTGGATTTGTAAATTAAAAATTATGTCTCCTAATCGATACCCTTTATTATGGCTTTCTAAAATTGATGGATCTAAATCGTAATGCTATAAATATTAAGTTTAATTGGAATTTCGTAGTTAAGTAATATTTTCTCTTTTATAAATCTTTTAAATTTATTATATACCAATGATATTATTAATTTGAAAAAAAAACAATTAAAATTATCTTTAATAAACTATAAAAAAATCCTTTTTAATGTGACTGTCTTAAAAAAAACTTCACAGCTCTAATTTTAGTTTTTAATATATTCTGCAATAGTATTTGAAGATCAAGAAACGACTGACTGACGTCAGTCGTCTAAACGATGTGTACAATTCAAGTGTGAGACTGTGAACAGAATGTCTTTTCTTGACTCTGTCTCTCGTATATATATCCAACTGGCCTCTCCTCTCCTCTCTCTCGAGAGGGGCTCTTTCTCTCTGATGCGTGGTGGGGGTTCACTCGCTAGTGTGGATGAGTGGTGGGGGTTCACTACCCCTACACACAAAACTACTTGAGAGGTTTAATATTCCTATTAAATTTATACGTCTGTTATCCTGTCCTCAAAGTATGTATTGAAAATAACTACAGTTAAAAGAATTACATATACAATAAACCCTTAGTGAATTGTGCACATTGTGTAATACTTATCAATTTGAGGATCTACCCTCATATTTTGTTACATTGTCCCAAATATATCTAACCACTTCGTTCTGAATATTTAGATTTCTTAAAGGATATAGATTATTTTAATTTTCCTTTATTATTTCATAATATTAGTATTGTAAACGTAAAAAAAAAAAAAAATTATTTTATTATATGGAAAATGCAGTGAAATTGAGGGCATTTATTTTAAATGAATAATATGGTATTCTGATGAACTATGCAACCACTGATAGGAAAGCAGTTAATGCTTTCACTTAGTTCAATCATCTACAATAGTATATAATTTTTGTTTTATTTGGTTATTTTACTTATAAAACTTCTATAAGCATAAATTATAATTATTACTATTCATAAGATACTTAAGTTCTTTTAATTTGTATTTTGATTTGTTCAACAACTCCTTTGTATAGGGCTATGCCCATGTAAAAAAAAAAATTGAATTGAAAAGGGCCCTTAAATGTATTTTCCCAGAGAAATGTTTTAAATAAAAAGATGTAGATCTTTGCATCATTAGTTTATATACCATGTTTCAAGAAAATCGTCTGAATCATTTTTGAGAAAATCACGAAAAAAAAAAAATCATTTACTAAACTGGAAAGTACACGCACTTCGGTTATCCGATTTTTTTTTTAATTCAAAAATCGGATGCACACTTTTAATGGCTAATTCTTATTAATTTAGCTGACAGAATTATCTGATAAACGGAATGGCAGTTAAGATGAAAACCTAACGCTTCCCCTTTTTCCACCCCCGCCCAACCAACCTGCCCTTAACTAATTCCCAGAAGAAATGTTTTCAAATAAAAGTTTAAGCTCATTGTATGTGTAGTTGATACACCAAATTTAAAGAAAATCGTCTGTTGCCATTTTTTGAGAAAATCGCAAAAACGTAAAAAAAACAAAACAAAAAAAACAACTAGTAAAGTGGTACTTCCGGTTGAGGAATTTCGACAGATAACGGACTGTCAGTTCCCATGGTGATACCTAAACGGAATATCAAGTTTCAACTTTCTAGGCTTCTTCGTTTTTGAGCTATGCTGTTCACATACATACACAGACCATTTGCTAAAAAACCACTTTTTTGGACTCAGGGGACCTCAAAACGGATATTTCCGGTTAAAAACTCGATATGGAAAATTTGACACGATTACAATACTTCCTCTTGCTTGGAGTTAGAGAAAGTAAAAAAGATTTCGGCCCAACTGTTCAGGTAGTTTAAAAAAAACGCATCTTCCAGTTTTTACTAATTGTCTTAAATTTCTAAATTTTGGCCCATCTATTTATTTGTAAATTAATTTTATTTATTAGGGTAGAATTGTATAATAAATTATGATAGCACTTTACAGGGAAATAACTCCAACCTCACCACTAAAAGACACCATTAAAAATTGACTTTACCAGGAGAGCATGTTGCAAATAAAAGGTTGTAGCTCTTTATCTGTGTAGTTGTCCGTAAGGGGTATCTGTTGCATGCAGTTACTTGGGAAATAGTGACCCCCACGGGTTATCACTGAACAGTCACCATGCACTTCATCAGAATAGTACACTTAAATTACATAAACTCTACACTTTACAGACATGCACAAACAGACAGTACACAAACTGAAGTCTTCGTTCCTAGTTAATTGGCGAAAGTCAAAAGTGAGAAGGTAGGGATTAGCTTAGTGGTAGCTGTAATGGCATCCAGTAGAGAGAAGAGAGGCTCCCTCTGGTTAACAGAGACTACTCTCTGACTTAGGCAGGTTAGAGTGGGAGAACCTGTGTGTATCAGCCGTAGATCTATCTAGAGGTATCCTATCGATTCTCACTGCTTATCTACCCAGGTTCCTTCAACTCTGCCTGCCTAAGTCAGAGACGTAGTTCTGTTACCAGAGAGAGCTCTCTTCTCTCTACTGGATGCCATTCTGCTGGAGTGCAAGAATGGGAGTTGTTTAGGAGAGAAATTAGGTTTGTTTGAATGAACGCCAATATGAGACACAGTTATAGTTAGCATACGTTTACCTAACTGCACTGGAGTTTATATGATTTTTGATAAATAAATGGGTCGAGTTTGACATTTTGCGATGGTTGCGTGCACCACGTTCAAACGCCCATTCGAGCCAGGGGATGGGGGTTGTGCAGACTTTTTTGCTTTTTACGCGCACAGATCTGGATTATATTGTTTATGGTGAAGTTGGTACCCAGATCTGTAAGAAGATATTTAGACGTACCGTATCTGGTAAATATATCATTAACCATAATCTGTGCAATAGTCTCGCCATTTGGAGATGTATCCCATGACTGCGTACCAAAAAGCAGAAACAATTGCACAGATTATGGTTAACGATATATTTACCAGATACGGTACGCCTAAATATCTTCTTACAGATCTGGGTACCAACTTCACATCAACAATTATACTCCAGATCTGTGAGCTATTAAAAATCAAAAAAGTATGCACAACCCCGATCACCCTGCCTCGAATGGTCGTTTAGAACGTGTGCATAGAGACATCGCTCGTCGTGTTCATATCTCACTCCACTTTTATTCGGATCAAATCAATATAAACTCCATTGCGTTTAGTGTAAACTTATAGCTACATTATAACAGTGTCTTCATATCTCGTTCATTCAATCAAACCTAATTTCTCTTCTCAACAACTTAGTTATATAGCGCACTGGACTAGCAACGTTGAGGTCACGGGTTCGTATTAAAGATTATACAGCACCATGCTGCCCTTAGATTTTTTTTATGCCTTGGAGCCTCTACAGCTCACTGTCCGGTGATAGGCAGTGTTGTGTGTAGCTAGAGAACGCTGCTTGGAGGGCGGCTGTGCATTGGAGAAGGGTCCGGGTGGGGGCACAATAGATCTTTCAGGTCGCATGGCAATAATCCCCTACAACAATCTACAATCTACAATATGTGTAGTTTCACAAACGTAGTTTATGTGTAAATCTGTATATAGCTTTTTACTGCTTTAACCAAAATAATCAGTCTATTTGATTAGTTAGAGAATAATTTTCATACTCTCGAATTAAAATACGCTCAACATACCGTGTATAATTTTTGAATTTTTTTCCTTTCTCTTTTTGGTTTCGTAATTTTTTTTTTTTTTTTTTTTTGAGCAATGAACCTCTCGGTTATTATGCTCTATAATATTATAGTTGCACAGGCATTTTCCATTCATCATACTTCGCACGAGTTCCGGAGTAGCAATCTCACAATGAAGATGTTTTTAAGGAATGGACTTCAGAATTTGGCATGGATTTGAGGCCAAAAGCTTCCCACCTCTGTCTAGCTTTAGCTGGCTCACAAAATATTCAGTTATACAATTCACATTCACACTCATTCACAATTCACGGACTCGCCAATAAATACACACACTCAACTAGCATTCACTCCTTTCACTCACCTACAACATACAAATAAAATGCCCTAATCTAAGTTGGGATAGAGTACTCTATATTCCTCTAATCCCTTGATCTTAAACCTAAAGTTAAAAACACTGCTTATATAGTTTATTTACATTATATTTACATTAGCGTCATATCTTGTCATAGACATCTATATCCTTCAAAAATTGAATCACCCGGTCAACATTAATTGGATCATTTTTTAATGTTTCGCCTAAACTGCAAGAAATTTTATTCAGCCGCCTATGTACATCGTACTTTGGACATTCAGTAATAATATGCTGGACCGATAGTGGGACTTTACATAAGGTACATGATGTGATTAGGCCACCACACATCAGGTAAGCATGAGTCAATCGCGTATGACCTATTCTGAGACGTGCAACTACTACCTCCTCCCTCCACACGGATCTAGAGGAAGAATCCCAGGCCTGTATCGTGTCTTTGATAGATCTTAATTTATTATTTGAGACTGCCCTCCATTCTCGTTGCCAGCTTTGGGATACGTGTCCCTTTATCATGCGGATTATATCAGTAGGCATGCTTCTCTCAACTGTAACATCCATGTTGGCTGCTTCTTTTGCTGCTGCATCGGCAGCAACATTTCCGCCTATACCAGAATGGCCTGGTACCCAAATAAATGATACGTTAATGCCATCAGTTTTTAGATTATATATTAATGTATGGATGTCTTGAATGACCGGATGTTGTGAATAAATATGTTTCAAGGATAAGAGAGAGCTAATAGAATCGGAGCATACAGCTACATCACCCTGAGTCCCTCCCAGAGTACTCAGTGCCATGTAGATCGCATACAACTCTGCGATATAGATACCACTTGTCAAAGGCAGGCCAAATTTATATTTCCTACCCTGTAAGATTACTGCGGCACTACAGCCTTGAGGAGTTTTGGATCCATCTGTGTAGAGCACTTTACTTAATTTTCCTCTATTCAATAGTTCTAAAAAATATTGTTTGTATTCTATGTCAGAAGTTTTGTTTTTGGGGTGTTTCATCAATGTTTGGTTAATTAGTATTGGAGGTGTTAACCACGGTGCTGTTGCTTGCTGCTGGTGCCTAAATAATGGAGGTATAACTAGTCCATATTCAGATGCAAGGTTATGGCTCCTTATTCCAAAGGGTTTGGTTGCTCGCACGGATCTCCTATATTTCTCTGTTAATTGAGTGCGGCTTACTATTTTGTAGCAAGGACTTAGCGGTTTGCTATTTAATTTTACAAAGAAACTAAGTGTTAATAATTTTCTTCTATATGATAATGGTAATTCTCCCGCTTCTGCATATAGGCTTAGCACAGGGCTACTCTTGAAGGCGCCTAAAGATATTCTAATGCCTAGATTATGAACAGTATCCAACTGTTTCAATGCTGTTTCTCGTGCAGAAGTATATATAAAGCTGCAATAATCAATTTTCGATCTTATTATTGAGCGATACATCTTCAGAAGTGTCTCTCTATCAGCGCCCCATTTGGTGCCTGCAGTTATTTTCATTAAATTAATTGCCTTAAGTCCACGATCTCTAATATCCCGGATGTGAGGAATCCAAGAGAGTTTACTATCAACTATTAGTCCTAGATATCGTGTAGCACTTACTGTTGTTATTATAGTCCCGTTAAGATATAAAGAGGGGACCGGTTGTTGGCGTCTTTGTCTTGAGAAAACCATACACTTTGTTTTCTCTGGGGAGAATCTTAAACCATTTTGTACTGACCATTCTTTAAGGTTGTCTAGCGTACGTTGCAGTATATGTTGTCCTTGCAAGACATTATCTACTGTTATGTAGACTACAAAATCATCTGCAAAGAGGGCCTATCTTACAGGGAGGGGAACATATCGAGTGATACTGTCAATGGCAATTTTAAAGAGTAACACGCTTAAAATACTTCCTTGAGGGAGATCATTTGGCTGAGTGTGAATATCAGAATATTTTGTTCCAACCCGTACCCGAAATTTTCGATCATTGAGAAAATTTTTGACAAACACAAACAAATGGCCGTTAATTCCCCAAATATTTAATTTGTCTAGCACTTTCCTCCGCCAGACCATATCGTAGGCGTTCATGATATCGAAAAAAATAGCGATAACTATTTTTTTTTCAAGAAGGCATCCTGAATCGTTTGTCCCAACATTACAAGGGGTTCTGCAGTGGAGCAACCTTGCCTGAAGCCAAACTGGTAAGGGGATAATAGGTTTCTAGATTCTATGAATTAGTTTAGTCTGTTACTCACTATTCGCTCCATAACCTTACAAATACAATTTGTAAGTGAAATGGGTCGGTAGCTTTTTGGGGATTTTTTTTCTTTTCCTTCCTTGTAGATGGGAATTACGGTTGCTATTTTCCAGGAGGAAGGAAAGGAATTTGATACGAATATATAATTATAAAAGGATAGTAATGTTTGTTTCGAAACAGCATTTAGATTTTTTAAGAATATATAAGGTATTTTGTCCGGTCCGGGGGATGAGTTCTTACAGTTTCCTAGTGCTGATTC
Source organism: Triatoma infestans (assembly GCA_011037195.1). Taxonomy (NCBI): domain Eukaryota; kingdom Metazoa; phylum Arthropoda; class Insecta; order Hemiptera; family Reduviidae; genus Triatoma; species Triatoma infestans. The sequence continues at coordinate 9,316 of JAAEAF010011003.1, read as the reverse complement.
CAGTTCTGCTGCAGTGAAGGGTAAGTTTAAAAATACTTCATTGACGTCAGTTGGTAGAGTGATTTCATTTCTTTCTTTTATCTCTATGAAGGCCGCTTCATATGCTTCATCGGATGTATATTCGGATATATAAGAAGCTAGACATTCGGCAATTTCCATCGGCTGCGTGAACCTCTGTCCATCTTTCTCTAAACCAGAGATTAAACTTATTCTACCTCGGCCAGTGATACGTCTAATTTTATTCCAAATATCGGCTTGTGGTGTGTTTCTATTTAGGGATCCCAATTGAATGGGATATTTTTACAATCTATAAATTTCAATAACATATTATACGACTGTTTAGGCAGCATATCATCTGACATTTGTAATAATACTACCCACTAACTCAACATTCTCTTAAATATTTTACATATTAGATGGACACGACCTACCTCAACTCTAATATAACTGTCGGGAGTATTGATTGGCAACTTTAATAATACTTTAAAAAAATTCAATTGACCCTTCTCGACAATATTAGAGTACTGAATGCCCCAAATTTCTACCATATACAACAGTACACTCTCAGATAGTGAATCAAACAATTTAATCTTGGTTCCCCAGGAGTCTGACCTGAATGCGCCCAACATTTTTATCACTTTTTGATTGGCGACAGAACTTTTAGCTAGAAAAGATAGACTTGCCTGCCTGAATTTGCCAGAAGAAGAGAAAGGAACTCCTAAGTAATTAAATACATTACAAATTTCAACCGGAGAGTCATTATATGTGAACTTTATGGATTTCCCAAGCACTCCACCCTTCTGAAAAACAACTATTTTAGTTTTGTCCGTATTTACCGTTAAATAGTTTGGGTCCGTAATGCCACATGTCTACGATCACATTATGTGTGTATCTTCGTCAATAGCCTGTAAAATTTTTGAGTTTATAATATTAACCATTTCTTCATAGTTTGCTTGTAATTCTTGTTCAGTTAGTGTGGACAAGATTGCATATTGCGTCCAGTCAGCTGCTTTAATGCGCCATCTCTTTGGCCTTTCTTGGGGTTGGATGCTATTTTCTATGTTGATGCAAATAGGGAAATGGTCGCTTCCATATGTATCACTTAGTACCTCCCATTGCAATCTTGTGGCAAGAGGTATGGATGATATACTTAAATCTATTGCCGATGTTGTTCCGAATGACGAAGATATAAAAGTTTTGTTGCCGTCATTTAGGATAATAAAGTCTTGCTCTTCGAAAACACTTAATATATCCCTTCCCCTGCTGTCTATATCTTCTGACCCCCAAGCTGTATGGTGAGCATTAAAATCACCTAGCACTAGGGAAGTGCCTCGTATTTCTGTTAGGAATGATGTAAATTCCCTTACATTAATTCTCTGGAGAGGTGGAATATAAATAGAACAAACTGTAATTTGGAGAGGTAAGCATACCTTTACAATTACAGCTTGGAAATTAGAATTAACATATACCTCTTCACATATAATGTCTTCACGCACAAGAATCGCCACTCCACCACAAGCGCGTTGACCTTGTGAAAAATCTTTTCTGTAACAATTGTAGTGAGGTATTAGTATTGCCTTATCTGGCTTGAGGTGTGTCTCCTGCAAACATACTAGTAATGGAGACGTATCAGCGATCAACTTCCTTAATTCTTCTCTATGTGTTTGATAACCATTCATATTCCACTGTAAGATTTTCATTAAAATTTATTAGAGATTAAGAACTTTTGTCAACACTAGGTTATTGAATCGTTCTTTTTTTTGGTGCCTTTCGACTGTTCTGATTTATTTCTTAAAGATAAGGTTCTCTCAGAAACCCTTATCGTTTTGGACGTACTCTGTGACTGCGACGAAGTTGAGGAGGCAGACAGAGGACGTCTAGAACCTCTACGAGAACCGTTGAAACTAAGATTTCCTACCATAGGATTGTTAATCGTAGGAATATGACTTTCTGCTTCATTTGTAATCTGGACATCATAGGATTCACTTTCCTCCTGTCCTATTTCACGAATAGAGGATTTTATTTTATCTTTGTCCAATCTTCTTACAATGATTTGGTTTGCAGCTAAATTCTCCATTTTATTTTCATTTTCATTTTTCGAAGTTTTTGGTAAAACTGACCTTCCAGCTACTGGTTTTAGAGATGTTGTAATCTCTTGCGACATGTTGTTGATTTTTTCTAACTTTTCAATTCTTTCCATTAGCAATTCCACTCCTGTTAGTAACTTTTGAAGTACTGTCTCTAGGGCCTGATTTCGTTCAATTCCTGCCCTGGTGGCTCCTGCATAAGAAACTTCATTTGAGCGGGGTAACATCCTTCTCTTTGCTTGTATGTATGTCAATTTTTCTTTTGTCATTAATTCTCTTATTTTTCTTTCATCTTTGTAAACTCTACATTCTCGAGACCAGGCAGCATGATTTTCTGCACAGTTTATACATTTAACTGGGGAACTGCAATCGCTGTCATGTCGCATTTGACCACATAAACCACAAATAGGAAACTCGCTGTTACAATTTGCAGACGTATGAGCATATTTCAAGCATTTGAAACAACGTAGGGGATTGGGGATGTAGTGACGCACTCCCAACACGAGGTACCCTAACTTTACTTTCTTAGGGAGTACAGGAATATCAAATGTGAGGATCACTGCAGGAGTCAGTGTCTCCTCACCATTCTTCTTTGACTTCATTCTTTTCACTTCAATTACCCCCTGAGAGGCTAGTTCTTCTTGAATTTCTTGTTCTTCACAATACAGGAGTTCATAAGAACTTATCACGCCTTTTGAAACATTCAAACCTCTATGAGGCTCTACTACAACATTTTCATTGCAGAAGCTAGACAGTTTTAAAAGTTTGTCAAAATGGTCTTTTGACATTACCTTTATCAGTATGGTTCCATTTTTTAATTTCTTTATTTCTGATCCTGGAACTAGCATATTCATTTCTTTATATAATTTTATTGGATTAGCTTTTTTGAAAGATTTATCCTCATCTACCATTTTCATAATAATGAATTTCTCTTCATGATTAACATTGCCTGATGAATATTTTGGTTGTATATAATCATCCATAATAAAAAAAAGGGATTCATCCTCCAAGTGGTCCAGCCTCCTCGGACTCTCAAATGGACCCTGATAGTAGCCAGCACGACTCGAGAGCGTGTTGGGGTACCAGGGTAGACCATCATAGAAGACATAGTCCGGCATCCACAGCTGACTCTATCCATACAAATTTTGCATGGGAGAGCCCCCGCGAAAGCCATCCTCACCCACGGGACTCAAGACGAGTGTTGGTCTTTGAAGCCCGCAGGTCTTCATCAGCCTCAGCGTCCAGGACTCCCCCTTTCCGTCGACATGTGTGTGTGTGTGTGTTTGGTGTGTGTGTTGTGTGTGTGTGTATGTATGAATATGTCTGTGTTTGTGGGCGTGAGCGTGTTGTAGTGTAAGACTGGGACCCGTGGGTCGTCACTTCCCCAGGAAGCAGCTAATCTGCTTCCCCCTGTGGGGTGGTTTCGTAATATTAAAAAAAAAATGTTTTTGTTTGTTTTTTTTTTTTTGAGTTACAATTATATAACTTTATTACTTTCTCTTACTCCTAGTAAGAGGAAGTATTGTAATCGTGTCAAATTTTCAATATCGAGTTTTCACCGGAAAATCCTTTTTTGAGGTCCCCTGAGTTTCAAAAAAGTGGGTTTTTAGAAATTTGTTGTTGTGTGTGTGTATGTGAACAGCATAGCTCAAAAACGAAAAACCGTAGAAAGTTGAAACTTGATATTCCGTTTAGGTATCATCATGGCATCTGACAGTGGGTCATCTGTCAAAATTCCTCAACCGGTAGTACCACTTTACTTGTTGGTTTTTTTATTTTTTTGAGTTTTTCTCAAAAATGGATCCGACGATTTTCTTTACACTTGGTATGTCAACTACACATATAAAGAGCTACAACTTTTATTTGCAACATTTCTCCGGAAAAATTCAGTTCAGGGTACATTTGTGGGAGGGGTGGAGTCACGTTTTTCCTCTAAAGTGCTATTTCGGTTTATTAGACAATTCTTTCATCTAAATAATGTCAATTAGCCTTAAATATGTTGTTGAAATTTGGAGTTTAAAAAATCGGATGACCGAGAAAGTGCGTTTACTTTACCACTTTACTAAATGATTTTTTTTTTTTTTTCACTTTTTCGCGATTTTCTCAAATATGGCATCCGAAAATTTTGCTTGAAGCTTCTTATATAAACTACACATACAAAGATCAATAATTTTTATTTAAAACATTTCTCTGGGAAAATTCATTTAAAGGCAATTTTAGAGGAGGAGTGTGGGCTTATGTTTTTCTCTTAAAGTGCTTATCATAGTTGATTATACAATTCTATCATTAAAAATAAATTAATTATTAGAAATAAATGGATGTCCAAAATTCCAAGTTTCAAGAAAATTAGTAAACCGGAAGTGCGCTTTTACTGAAGGGTTTTTTTTTCCAGTTTTCGACGAATTTCATTAAATTTGTGACTCTAACTATAAAATTTGTCAATTATTATTTTGAAAACTGGAGTAAGAGAGAGTTGTGTGAGTGTTTCAGACCGGATTTTTTTTTTTTTTTATCTTACGAATTATTGACTTTAGGTCTTCTTTTTTTTTTTGACAAATTACGTAAACATTGTTTTGATTGAAATAAAAAAGTGATATTACATTGAAAGCATTGATAGAATTCTATTTTTGAATTAAATTTTTTGACCGGAAGTGTCATTTTTATAGAACACGTTTTTTTGTTTTGAGTTTTACTGTAGTAAGAAAGTAATCAGATTTATGATTTCTAAGGAAAAGAAAAAAAAAAAAAAATTAATTATTAACGAATCAAAGTGATAAAACAGGCTAATCCACACTTTCACAGATATTTACTGAATGGATGGTTAACTACACAGTATTAATTAAAGATTCAAATAGCGTTACAAATTAGTTATCTTTCACAAAAAAAAAAAAAAAAAATTTAATGAATGTATCATGCATATGTAGATAGGAACAGGTCTAGAGCAAATTAAATTCTAAGATCGATTTGGCTCTAAATATGTTTATGCTTCTAGGGCTGGCTCAAAGTATACGCAATAGAACTTTAGAAACTAGAAAAGAAAATGACAAAAATTACATAATACTGAACTGTCTATTTCAGAATATTTTATTGATATTAAATCAAACTATAAATGGGATCCGAAACATTAAAGATTTATAGGTTTCGTTGAGCCGAAGAAGCAAACATTAAATGAATCAAAATTTAGTTACTCCTCATCTTTGCTAAAGACCAAGGGAAGGATTTGATTCATACATATATATATATGGAGAGAGAGAAAGTGGAGCGACAGCAGAACAGTTCAGGACAGTTTATACAACAGTACATCCAGTCAGCAACCTATCTACTTACTTTCTATTTACTCAGCCAGTCTGTCTCTATATTATTTATCTCGCTACCTTACTTCTGTTTAACTGTAATGTCCTTGCAATTTATGTGTTCTATTTATTTTATACAGTGTTCAGCATATCATCTAGTTTATTTCTAATCTCATTCCTAAATCCATTCTCATCCAATTCTCTCTCTCCTTCCATTATAAGACTCTAAGAGCATCATTCAATAAGTAATGAGACAAATCGCTGTACATCAAAAACGATTTATTTAACCAATACAAAATTTTGGCTACTTTTCAACATATTCCCCCCCAGCAATATTTATACACTTGTCCCACCATTCTTCTAATAATATTTTTATGCTTCTGGCATAAAATTCTTTAGGATGATCTCGAAGCCACTTTTGCACATGATTTTTAACTTCTTCATTGATTGAAAATGTTTCCCAAGTAGAGCCACTTTAAGAGGTCAAAACAAATGGAAGTCTGATGGGATGAAGTCGGGCCTGTAGGGGGGATGTTGAAGGATCTCCCACCCCACTTTCTTTGTGGGCGTCGGTATGTTGTCTTGGAAAACCATCTCGCATTGCAGTTTTCTTATACTGCAGCTTATTCTGAATAATGTTATGGACAGTTCCAAAACCCGCTTGCACTTCTTCAGCTATCAGTTCAACAGTAATGGGCTTGTTGTCGTGAATTAACGGGTTAATGCGAGATTCAAGGGAGGAGAAGTTGCAACTTCAACCAGATAGTCCATTTCTTTGCTCGTCACAGACACTTACACGGCCACTTTTAATCTGTTCTACCCATTTTTTAAACATAGTACGGTTCAAACAATTGTTCTCGTACACTTTCAACATTCTTTCGTGGATTTCACTTACCTTTGGATACCTTCTGCAACTGAAAATCTAATCACTGAGCGTCGTTCTTCCAAGGTGCTATGGCTCGCCATTATTAACTGTATACATTTGAGGTTATGCTTACCAAATACTCTCGAACACCTGATCAGAAACTAAGTACAAGGATGCCAACTTGACGCATTGGAACTATTGTATTGATAAAAACAAATCGTTTCTGAACTACAGCGATTTGTCTCGTTATTTATTGAATGACCCTCCTACACGTATAGAAATATTGCTAGGATTTCAAATTTAAAGAAACTCAGTAAATCGGTAGTGTGATTTTACCGAATAGGTATGTAACCGAGAGTAGTGTGGTAGCGGACATAATAGCACTCGACCCAGTACGGATTAACTAATTTCAGTGGAGTGAAGACACTCGCTACTTGCTTTCGTCGTTCTAATGTTATATATAGCTGTGCTTGTTGAATTTTTTTTTTCTATCGAATATCTTAAAATTAATGTGATATTGTTATTTTATTTCAAAATAATTATAATAAATAAATAAATAAACCTATGACGCAACAGCCTCTAAAGGGCGTAAGCTTGCCAGATGGCGTTTTTTTTAATGCGGGGCGTGTGGTAGTAAGCACGCCGTAGTTCTCTCGACGTCTAGTTACTGCCTCTACTACTTAGGTGCGCTACCAGCTGGTTAGCTTCTCTCTTTTTCTTCAGATATTGGGTCAACACAAACTTTGCCCTCATAGGGAATCGAACCCTGAATTCTCGTACCAAAGGCGAGTGCGCTAGCCAGTAGACCAACACGTGAGAACACAAAGTAATTATTGTTTTATATTAAAAAAATTACATTTCTGATTAAATATTTCAAAGGAAAATTTAAATTACTAGTATAAAGAAGATATAAAATTGGTACTAGTAATACAAAAGAAAAAAAAACCTGGTGTAAAACACTCATACAACTTTCTCTTACTCCTGTTCTCAAAAATTATAATTGACAATTTTATAGTTTGTGTAACAAAGCATAATCGAATGCGTCGAAACTGAAAAAAAAAGGTTTAGTACAAAGGCGCACTTCCGGATTACTAATTTTCTTAAAACTGGAATTTTGGCCATCTATTTATTTCTAATTAATTTGTTTGGATGATGATAAAATTGTATTATCAACTATGATATACCACTTTAGAAGAAGCTGTAACCCCACCTCACCCCTAAAAGTGCCCTTAAATGAATTTTCCCAGAGAAATGTTTTAAATAAAAGTTATAGATCTTTGTATGTTTAGTTTATACAGGAAGTTTCAAGAAAATCGTCAAAGCCATTTTTGAGAAAATTGCGAAAAAGAGAATAAATCATTTAGTAAAGTGGTAAAGGAAACGCACTTCCAGTTATCCGATTTTTTTCAAACTCGGAATTTCAACAACATATTTAATTCTAATTAACACAATTGAGAAGGCAAAATTGTCTACTAAACTGAAATAGCACTTTAGATGAAAACCTAACCCCAACCCTCCCCCAGAAGTGCCCTTAAATAAATTTTCCCGGAGAAATGTTTCAAATAAAGGTTGTAGCTGTTTGTATGTGTAGTTGATATACCAAGTTTAAAGAAAATCGTCGGAGCCATTTTTGAGAAAATCGCGATAAGGTGTAAAAAAAAAAAAAAAAAAAACTGTAGTAAAGTGGTACTTACGGTTGAAGAATTTGCGCTCAATGGTACTGTAAGGAGTCACATGGATGATACCATGGTGCATCGGAGTTTCAACTTTCTACGGTTTTTCGTTTTTGAGCTATTGCTGTTCACACCACACACGAACACCACAAACTAGCACCTACACAGAACGAGTCAATAGGGACCATTTGCTAACAAAAACTGTTTTTGGATACGAGGAGGACCTCAAAAAAGGGATATTGTCCAGGTGAAAACCATATCGAAAAAGGGACACGATTACAATACTTCCTCTTACTAGGAGTAAGAGAAAGTAATTATATCTGAGAGTAATTTTATTAAATTATGCAAGAAAAAACAAAAAAAAAAATGAATGGTGTCAATTATTTTACATATATATATGCATAAAATAAGAAATATTTAAGTGTGATAGTTGTTGAAGACTTCAAATGAGTTATCGCCATTTGCCGTACCAAAAAAAAAAGGTATTTATTGAGATTTCTTACAAATCCTAATTGTATAATATGTAAATAATGAGCAACTTCAGCAAATATCAAAATTTTCTATTTAAATATTTATTTTAAAACTTCTTAAATCTTAAATAGGGGAAGGGAGTAGCTCAGTGGTTAGGTACTGGACTCCCATACGGAGGACACGGGTTCGAATCTAGCTGTGCTACCCTTAAATTTTTTTTTTTCTTCCTAGGAGCCTCTACAGCTTACTGTCCGGTGATAGACAAGGTTGACTTTTATAACAAGAAAGCACTGTTCGGAGGCCGCAAGTACACTGAGAAGGCTCTCCGGGCGTCAATGACCATAGAATAGATTAAAAAAACAAAAACAAAAAATCTGGTGTGAAACACTCACACAACTTTCTTGACTCCGTTCTCAAAATTATATTGACAAATGTTATAGTTTGTGTACCAAATTTAACGAAATTCGTCAAAAATTGAAAAACCTCTGTCCAGTAAAAGCGCACTTCCGGTTTACTATTTTCCTTAAAACTCGGAATTTTGGCCACCTATTTATTTCTAAATAATTTTGTTTAGATGATACAATTGTACAATCATCATTGACACACAAATGATTAGAATTTAGAGGAAGCTGTAACCACAATCCTCCCCTAAAAGTGCCCTTAAATGAATTTTCCCAGATAAATGTCTTAAATAAAAGATGTAGATATTTGCATGTTTAGTTTATATAATCCGTTTCAAGAAAATCGTTACGGCGATTTTTGAGAAAATCACGAAAAGGTGAAGAATTCATTTAGTAAAGTGTTTAAAATAAACGCACTTCCGGTTATCCGATTTTTTTTTTTTTAAACTCGGAATTTCAACAACATATTTAATTTTAATTAACATTATTAAGAAGGCAGAATTGTCTAATAAACTGAAATAGCACT
>JAAEAF010011002.1:0-11630 GCA_011037195.1 Triatoma infestans | reverse complement strand
AGGTACATCTGTGCAGTTACAGGTACATCAGTGCAGTTACGGGTTCATCTGTGCACTTACAGGTACATCAGTGCAGTTACGGGTACATCTGTGCAGTTACAGGTACATCTGTGCAGTTACAGGTACATCAGTGCAGTTACAGGTACATCAGTGCAGTTACGGGTACATCTGTGCACCTACAGGTACATCAGTGCAGTTACGGGTTCATCTGTGCACTTACAGGTACATCAGTGCAGTTACGGGTACATCTGTGCAGTTAAGAATCTCAAGTTTAAAGAAAACGTTGAGGTTTTCTGAACAGTTTTCAAGAAAATTCTTACCTTTTTATTTGATTCATAAGTAAGCAATATTTGATTTTCAGGGCGTTCTAGGGAATGAATGACGTTAGTTTTCAGAAGGTTGAAATAGGCGCTGCTTCTAGACTACAATGTATCACTTTCACATATTTCCTGCTCTAGATGAGAACCAATCTATCTTATCTCTAACTATTACTGTCCTTATGTTAGGGCAACTAATCTTTTAATAAGTTATGTTTAAGTACTGTTATGCATGCAAACTTTGTGTTTACAGCGTGTTGGGCGCTGTGGAGGTGATTCTGGATTATTGGCTAGTATGTTAAGCACTTTGATATTGTTGAACCATACTATGGCTGACTGATTTTTAACTTCCTCTTATAAGCAAGTATTGAGCGAGTCAAATTTACATAATTGGCTTTAGATCCAAAATAAATGTTTTGAGACCCCCCTGAGTCGAAAAACACGTTTTTAGCGAATAGTCTGTATGTGCGTGAAAACGATATCTTTAAAATGAAAAATCGTACGAAACTCAAATTTGATGTTCCGATTTTTTGGAAAATGGCTCAAACGTTTTTCTTTAAATTATTTATACACCAACGTTTTGGGGGAGCAGGAGTGTTTGATTTCCTTAGAAAAGTCATTTTATTAAGTTTGGATTCCCCAATTGAAATAAAATTGGAAACTTGGGAACATTTAGTAAACATTATAAGTTTGAGACAATTTGTCACAAATCTTTGTAAACTGTTATAAGAGAAAGTTGTGTGAGTGTTTCACACCGGTTTTTTTAAGACAGAGAAGATAATCATGTACCACTGCTATATGGGCTGAGGAAACTTCCTACAACATAACTTAATACAAATTACTAAACAAATTGGAAGAGAAGTTTGTCACTAGATTAATATAATTAAATCCACAATCAATATATTCATCGTTGTTGTGGTGGTTAGTGGAGTGTGTAAGCTGAATTTGCTCTGTGCAAGTCTGTGTTATCGCACTGTAACGCATCCTCAAGATGGGCGAACGCCCGAAACCGGTCGATGACCACAAAATGAAGCAGGCTATCACGGAAAATGTCTCTGAAATATATTAATCTTTTAATAATAAATTAATATGAATTTTATTTAAGATGAGATGTTTTAGATTTCTGACATTTCTGTAAAATTGTGTCGCGCACCCTTCGTACATCTGTAACAGAACTATTGTACAGGACGGATACAAATGTACCTTGGCAATGGGAACAGCGGACATGCTATGGAAATTTATTGCTTTAATTTGCTGGCACCCAAGAGGAAGCTATTGCAGCTTGCCACTGTTGGGGGGGGGTAGATGCGCACGCAGACTGCACACTATTTATTTACCTTCGGCTCTATAGGTTCATTAAATTTCCATCTTCTCTTTTCCAAACCAATCTGTTTTTCTCCTCACTACCTCGCCATCTTCATTACCGTTTAATGTTCAACCAAGGAGTTCGCAACTGTATGTCTTCTGCAGCTATTCGTTCTATTCCATCGTTCTCTTTAACTATAATGTTGTTTTTCTTCTAATGTGGTAGGGGCAGATATTGCGATAGCGTCAGATTTTTTTTAAATAAGTTTTCAGCGAGTGCATTAATCTCGGAACTTTTAAAAAAATTACAGTTGTAATGTACTGAACTCAGTCAAAATAATCGCTAAATATTTTTAATTATATTTTTTATTAATAATTAGAAAAAAATTCATGGTTTTAAAATATGTAACACCTGGGCGGTACATATGGTTGCGAAGATCCAGACTTAGTGTCTAGCGTTCTGTGGACTGACGAGGCTCAATTTAAGAGAGATGGTATCTACAATAACTACCATAACTATCATCTGATGGTCTCTACAAAATCCACACGCCGTGCAACAATCGTGATTTCAACATCGCTTTAGTGTTAACACCTGGGCTGGCCTTTTCAATACTCTGTTACTTGGAATAAAAGTCTTACATAGTAGACTAAATTCTGAAGGATATGTGATTATCCTAAATGAAAGGCTTCATGATGTGTTAGAAGACACTAAACTCTAGATGAGGCAACAAATGTGGTAGCAACATGATGGCGCCCCAGCAGACTATGGAAGGCAAATTGAGTGGTTAAATAGGCATTTCACTGACGGGTGGATAGGTAGTGGAGGCCTTATCGCTTGGCCTCCAACGTCACCCGATCTAAATCCTCTTGATTTTTATCTTAGAGGCCACCTAAAGCAGCTCTATAAACAAACAAAAAGCAGTTACTCGAAAGAATAATGGATGCTGCCAATCAAATTCGCAACAATAATGTGACGATACGTGTTTATGACTGTATGATTCCCAGGTGTCAAGCTTGCATACGATCTCAAGGAGCACATTTTGAGATTTTTTATGTCACCAAATGTTTTGAGACCCCCTGAGTCGATAATTTGATATTCCGATTTTTTGGAAAATGACTCAAACGTTTTTCTTTAAATTATTTATACACCTACGTTTTGGGGGAGCAGGAGTGTTTGGTTTCCTTAAAAAACACATTTTATTAAGTTTGGATTCCCCAATTGAAATAAAATTGGAAACATGGGAACATTTAGTAAAAATTACAAGTTTGAGACAATTTGTCACAAATCTTTGTAAATTGTCATAAGAAAAAGTTGTGTGAGTGTTTCACGCCGGTTTTTCAATAATTTGTGCACTGCGCCACTACATAAAATTAAGGACAACATAATGAATAGCTAAAAACTGTAGGTCTAACCAAAGTTTTTCAGCTAATGTATGAATTAATTAGAGAAATTTTCGTGGGTGTTTGACACAATTTTATTTTGTTCCGTTAGTAAAAACAGCCAAATACAAAATAGCGGACTGCATCTTGCATCTCTGCCTAATCCTCTTTTGCTTTCTTTTCCAACAATAGAATGAAAATTCTGAGATTATTCATTCTAACATGGTCACGTTAGTTCTACAAAGCAGTAAATATTAAGTTAGAAATAATTTGATTTTTTGCATTTTTTAATAAAAAATTTTTATTGCACAATTTGATAATTTATAAAACCACGAATCACCACCAATCCACATACCAATAAACAACAATCCACAAACCAATAAACACCCATCACAGTGTAGAACAGATATGAAATATGGGTTGTATATTATGCCAATCAGAAATTTACAATTATCACGTTGACCACTGTGATTGGCTAATTATTTCTTTGAAAAACAAGTTTAGAATTTTTTACTAATTTTCCCTTCGCAGGTATTTTATAAATTATGAAATTGTGCAACAAAAATTTTTTATAAAAAAGTGCAAAAAATCATATTATTTCTAACATAATACTTACTGTGTGTTATATAATTAATGTGAGTTATGAAGAAAAAAAACTAAGAATTTTCATTTTATTGTTGAAAAAGAAGGCAATGCAAGATCTAATGAAAGTCCGCCATTTTGTATTCGGCCGTTTATACTAGTGGGACAAAATAGAATTTATGTTAAACACCTACAAAAATTTCTTCAATGAACTCATAATTTTCAGTTAAAAAACAATTCTTAGACCTGGAGTTTGTAGCCAGCTATTCATTATTTCTATTGTCCTTAATTTTATGTAGGTAGCGCAGTCCACAAAGTATTGAAAGAGACGGCCGGAGTTTTCACCGGAAATACACGTTTCCCATACAACCCATACAACTTTGAAATTCACAACCCACACAACTCCAGTTACGCTATAAAGATTCAAATCTGCGCAAGAGCTAGCTATTCAATCAAAATCTAGTTCATCTTAATCAGAACACTCACACAACTTTCTCATGCTACGAAATGGCAAATTTTCTTCACACCTACAATTTTTATTAGTATTTAAAACCGTCCACATTTTTATGGAGAAAATCACAAAAAACTGAAAAACCTGTTCAGTAAAGACGCACTTCCGCTCAACCGATTTTCTTCAAACTGGGAATTTTGGAAAATTATATAATTCTAATTAAAAACCACTTTTTTGTACTCAAGAGACCTCAAAAGGTGTACTTCCGGTGAAAATATAATTTCGAATATCTGTAACGGTCGCAATACTTCCTCTTACTATTTTATTCAGAGTAACTAAAAATAACAATTGCTAACGATTTTGTTTTGTTTTTCAATGTAAAATAGATATAAATGTATGTACCTAAATAAACCTTTGAACTGTTGCAGTTCTGTAATTGATCGAAATGGGACCTATGTTCATATAACATTTTTTTGTAATTAAAATGACTTCCCCAACATGTTCCCAAAGTTTTTTACCTTGTATAATTAACCCGCCCTAGACAAAGAGATTTTTTTTTTTTAGTTGTAAACATATCAAATTCGGGGCTCATTTTAAATCCTGCACAGTGCCCATACAACTCTAGTTACGCTACTGTTAAGTAATGTAATGTATGAAATGTTCCTTTTATGTTTTTTTAATTTAAATGAGCTTGAGGCAGCCCATAAGCCGTCAGAGGCCAGTAGTGCCACAAAGAAAATAAAGAAAATGAGCACCGTAGGATCATCCACACCGGCACATTCCTATGCGAAAGCGATATCCAAAGGAAGCAAGCCTGAGGAAAAGCAGGCCAAAAATAAAAATAAGAAGAATAAGCAGCCAGTTGGCGTGCGTTCGTGGAATCGGAAGGCAGTATAGATCCTTGGGGTATGACATATAAGGTCCAAGCTAATAAAATAAGGATAGACCTGATACTAGCTAGTCTACATATAGACGGAGTATCGGGTGCTGGATCCTGGCGAGAGACGACTGAGCCCTTGTGAAAATACTCTTCCCTGAGGATAATTTTCTGGACGACACCTTTTTGCAAAAAAGTCGTTGCGAAGCAGTCTATGAGTCACCGGCTCTGGCTGAATCCATATTATGACGTTAAGTTTGTTATTGGCGAAATCAAAAACAAAAAGGCTCCGGAGGGAAGGAAACAGCTAAGTGGTTAGCGTACTGGACTCCCACGCGGAGGACCCGGGTTTGAGTCCAGCTGTGCTACCCTTAGATTTTTTCTTCCTAGGAGCCTCCACAGCTCACTGTCCGGTCAGTGTTGTCTGTAACGAGAGAACACTGTCCAGCGGCCGGCAGTGCACTGAGAAGGCTCCGGGCGCTAATGACCATAGATGTTAATGCGCCTTAAATGAAAAAAAAGGCTCCGGGAATAGATATGATAAATGGGGAAATTGTCCTTGAAAAAATAGGATGTTCTAAGCTAGTATCACCTTGACCTTTTGAATGGGTGCCTGCGACAGGGAAATTTTTCCAGTCAGTGGAAAACAGGGCGTAATAAAAAGATTACAAACCCATAGTTAGTGCAAAGTCGTATCGATAGATGCAAAGTCGTACGATCGAGTGTTACCAGTTTTCGGAAAACTGATGGAGAAACTAATCATAATGAGTTTGAGAGGGTTTATCAGTTTCAGTTCCAGCCAGTATGGGCTTGTATCGGAAAGATCGACGGCAGATGCAATATCTAAGATCCTTGGATTGATGAGTGGCAGTGGTACTCATCGTATTCCTGGACATATCATGGGCCTTTAATAATGTTTGGTGGCCGACTGTTTTGGAGTCACTCAGAAGGAAAGAAGGAGAGATTGTCCACCTAATTTTCTGAAATTGATTCAAAACTACCTCACCCAAAGGGAGGCGGTGCTAGTGACTCAGGCCGGCGAGATTTCTAGGTCAATAACCAAAGGTTGCTCGATGGTGGGCCCGTTCCTGTGGATCCTAGTTATGGATAAATTGCTCGAGCATATAGAGAACATGGATTATTGTGATTCGGTTGCATACGCTGATGACCTCGCAATAGTTGTCCATAGAGATTCTCGTCGCGTGTTGGAGAAGCGTGCTATCGCTGTAGTGTCTCGGATAAAGAATTGGTTTCAGGGGGAGGAGCTTCAGATTTCGTTCGAGAAGTCTCGAAAGGCAAGCTTCATCCCAGTCGTCCTCACTGCATCAGGGTGGACGAACAAAGAATAGTCCACGTAACCCAATTTGAGTACCTGGGCTGGACTGGAAACTATTTTTTAAGCCACATATTCAGCCTTCAGAGTCTCAGTACCAGCGGAGTAGGGTAGTTAGGTATGTTCTGGGCCAGGGGCTGTGATCCTTTTCTTGGTCGAGACCGAGGGCGCTCCCTCATCCAAATCAATGAGCTTAATCGATGACGCCATCCAATTAAATATCATCCAAATCGATGACTAAGATGACATCATCCAATTAATTATCATCATACAATTCAATAAATTATAAATTATAAATTAAATTATAAATAAAATAAAATTATAAATAATTAAATAAAATGAAATAAAAAAGTTGTGTTACCTGGAATCGAACCTCAAGTGTTGAGTCAGGAGTTGATCGCGCTAGCCACTAGACCACAGGGTCATTTAGTTCAGAATAGTAAATTGTCATATATAAGTGTGTGGCTTTGGGAGGTAAACAAATAATGCAAGTTAAATAATATATCCTTTATTAATCGGTTTTATTTAACAACATTTAATGTCTGATACAGCTATGTTAAATATATATTATTGTTAATAAATGCTGATGCAAAACGTCTAACAAATATATTGGTTATATATATGGCAATTATGTGAGAATAAAGTAACAATAATACAAGTTAATTAACACAACATTTTAGCAACACAAAAACATTAAAAAAACATTATATAGCAAACTAATTAAGTTAAAAACTAATGATGATAGAATAAGGAGACAAGTTAATTGATATATCTGCAATCCCTCCCACCAAAATAATAATGTAAAACATTGTTTAAATATATATTAACACAGGAAACTAGATTGAGTGTGAGTCACATAATGGTGATTCTTTGTGTTGGAATAAGGTAAAAAAATAAACAACTTAATTGATATATCATAAACACCATAGGTACGTTAAATACCCGAAGTCTAACAAACAATTAAATAAACCTTTTTTGATACAATTACTTAACGTAACATTTTAAACATACATAGGCTGAGGTAAATTTTACATACCTTTTAAGTTGGTGTATAGCTCATGGTGATTGATTAAGGCAAAAAAAAAAATCTGCAAACCTTGCAAACACCTCTATTGATGTAATTACATAACATTTGGTGAATATGTGAGAAAAGTGTAATATTAATAAATGCTTAAACGTACCCTATAAACATCACTATACCTACCACATAATGGGGGTGGGAATAAGGGAAAAAAATAATACAAGTTAATTGATATATCTAAAACATAACATTTTAGACACAAATAATATTACAACGTGATATATATATATAGCAAACTAATGGTAA
Organism: Triatoma infestans; assembly: GCA_011037195.1. Classification (NCBI taxonomy): domain Eukaryota; kingdom Metazoa; phylum Arthropoda; class Insecta; order Hemiptera; family Reduviidae; genus Triatoma; species Triatoma infestans. Next base: position 4,058 of record JAAEAF010011002.1, on the reverse strand, counting down.
TTATGTGGGAATAAGGTAAACCAATTTATTATTCTATTTAACATTATCTAACACCATTTTAGACACAAAAAAATATTAAAATCATACCAATTGAGGAAAGAACTAATGGCAATTTTGTGAGAATAAGTAAGGTAAAAATGTAGTCTACACACAAATATTTAACACTATTTTAAACATACAAAATAATAAGATTGAATAAACTGCTGGTGGGGGGGGGGGTAAAAATAAACAGTTAATTTTACATATCTTTTAAGTTGGTGTATAGCTCGTGGTGATTGAATAAACACCTCTATTGATGTAATTACATGACATTTAGTGAATATGTGAGAAAAGTGTAATATAAATGCTTAAACGTACCCTATAAACATCACTACACCACATAATGGTGGTGGGGAAATAATACAAATTAATTGACATAACTAAAACACAACATTTTAAAGAAATAATACAAATTAATTGACAACATTTTACTAAAACACAACATTTTAATATTAAAAAAAACATAATATATATATAGCTAATGGCAATTATGTGAGATGAAAAAAAAGAATGTGAGATGAGCTCCAGAAGCTACATCCTCGCTCTAAGGACAACATCAGAAGAAATGGCCACTCTAAGGACAACATCAGAAGAAATGGCCTGCAATAAATGTGGAAAGGCGTTCTCTTTTAAGACCAACCTCTATCGCCACCAAAAATACTGTGATGGCAGTGCAGAATATACCTGTAAAGTGTGCAAGAAATCATTCCCGAACAGGTATAATGGAAAACGACATGAAACCTTCTGCATTGAAGAACCACCTCGCAAGATTGCACGCTATGATGGCGTAGAACCAACCAAGGAACACCTTCTAAAACACGCATCAGAAGAATATGAAACGGCATATCAAGGTAGGATCAAATCATATTTTTTACAGTCAACTGAATTTGAAGATCTGCCTACGTTTCTGCAATCTATTAAAAGTCGTCTTCGTGAACTAATTAAACTCCAATTAGAGGAAAAGCATGCTTTGAAGGTTAATATATTAGTGGAATGCTTGTTTGAAAATACAATTGGAGAGCACAGCGACCGGGCGCCTTTAAGACCCGAAATAAGGCTGTTTACAGAAATACAAACCTCGATGAGTTTCTCGAACAGGCATTCATCGAGAAACCTGTTAATTAGTTAATGAGATGGAAGAAGCTCAGCTGGAGAAGAGTGGATGGCAGCTGGTTGGAATTGATGGAGCGAGGTTAAGAATAAATATGTACAAACCGCTGGGTGGGTCAACTCATATAAAACTCCCCAGCGTTATTGCAGCTAAGAAGGCCTGCATAAATCCACAAAATCAACATGAGGAATGTCTTAAATATGCAGTGCTGGCAAAATTAATTCAGAAGAAACCTCAACGCATCGCTAAATATCAAGAACTCACCCACAGATATGATTTTTCATGCATTTCGTTTCCTACGCTGCTTAATGAAATCAGAAGGTTTGAAAAAGTTAACAACATCTCAATTAATGTATTTGGATTGGATGAGAATGATGCCGTTTATCCACTGAAGGTTGTAAAAGAAGAACTACCAGACCATCGTGATCTATTACTTTTAGAAGATGGGGAAACACAACACTATGTATATATTAAGAACTTTAATAAATTAGTTCATATGCAAAAAACTACGCACACAGCAGCAATAGAATTGTGTAAACATTGCTTCACTCACTTTGATGGTTTTCCCATAGGGAAAACAGCAGAAGAAAAACTGAAAGAACACAAGATATATTGCAACGAAAACTCCCCAGCAGCTGTTAAACTTCCAACTGATGAACCTTTTATTGAATTCAAAAACGTCAAACGCCAGGTGACAGTAAATTTTGTAATTTATGCTGATTTTGAGTGTATTTTAAATCAGATTGATACATGTGAACCAATGCCTCAAAGCTCATACACAACAGCCTATCAAGAACACACACCATTTTCCTTTTGCGCCTATGTTAAACCTGCTGCTGAAATTGAACATCTTTGGCCTCTTACAAAACCATACTTGTACAGAGGAAAGTGTGCCGCTGAATTTTTCCTAGAATATTTGGATAGGATATCCACTCCAATTAAGAAGATTATGAACAGAAATGAAGAAATGGTGGTTGATGAATTGGAGGAGAGAGAATGGAAGGCGGCCAAGATATGTTATCTCTGCAAGCAAGAATTTGAAGAACGCAATCATAAGGTGCATGATCACTGCCATATATCCGGCAAGTATAGAGGACCTGCATATAATAAATGCAACTTACGCTGCAAGACATTTAGCTACGTACCAGTCATCATACATAATCTGAGCAGATATGACGCACACTTCATCATAAAGGAATTGGGAAAGCTACCTGGTAGAATTAATGTAATACCCCACACAGAAGAAAATTTTATCTCGTTCACCAAATACATAAATGGGGTGCGATTTCGCTTTATTGATTCATTCAGATTCATGGCTGAGAGTCTGAGTCAGTTAGCTAACAGTCTACCAAAAAGCAGCTTTACAGAAACAGCGAAATTTTTTAATGAAGTGCAGCTACCACTTGTGCTAAGAAAAGGCGTATTCCCATATGACTATGTCAATTCTTGGGAAAGATTGGACGACGACGTTTTACCACCGAAGGAAGCATTTTACAACAAATTAACAGACAGCAACATCGATGAAGAGGATTATAATCACGCCACCACCGTATGGAACGAATTTAATTGCTCCACGTTGGGAGAATATAGCGACATTTATCTAAAAACAGATGTATTGCTGCTAGCCGATGTTTTTGAAAACTTCCGTCAAGTGACAATGAACGTACATAAACTCGACCCAGCACATTATTTCACAGCACCAGGAATGGCGTGGGATGCAATGCTACGTTTAACTGGCGTCAAATTGGAACTTCTACTGGACTACGACATGATATTAATGGTTGAACGAGGAATAAGAGGAGGCATCTGCCAAGCATCTCTCAGGTATGCAAAAGCAAATAATAAGTATATGCCCGATTACGACCCATCACAGGAATCTACATATATAATGTACTACGACGCCAACAACTTATATGGTGATGCCCAGAGCAGATTTCTACCTTATGGAGGCTTCAAGTGGGCAGAGCGACCTGGAGAAATACAAGTGCAAGACATCCCGGACGATTCTGAATATGGGTACATATTGGAGGTGGATCTAGAATATCCTGAACATCTTCACAACCTCCACAACGATCTCCCGTTCCTAGCAGAATCAATTGTGCCACCCAACAGCGATGGAAATATAAAAAAATTAATACCTCATCTGGGCAAACGGGAGAGATATGTCGTCCAATACATCGCCCTAAAACAGGCTCTCGACCATGGGCTACAAATGGTGAAGGTTCACCGAGCAATACAGTTTAAACAATCCCCATGGCTTCTACCTTACATTAAACTGAACACCGATATGCGCAAGAAGGCAACCAACAACTTTGAAAAAAACCAATACAAACTCTACAACAACGCTAACTTTGGAAAGACCATGGAAAATGAGCGAAAACGGATGAACTATGAGCTTGTAAATAATGAAAGAAGACTGATGAAATTGGTCGCAAAACCAAATTTTCTGGACAGGACAATTTATGGCGAAAATTTAGTTGGGGTGCAGATGGCGAAAACCAGGATATTCTTCAACACGGAAGAATATCGATATTCTTCAGTCGGATTATCGATACTGGAAATTTCGAAGACCATCGTATTGGGATTTCACTATGACGTCATGCTGCGCAAATATGGCCCAGAGCGTTTGAAACTTATATACACTGATACGGACTCCTTAATCTATGGAATTTGCACAGACGATGTTTTTATGGACATGCAAGAGATGGAGGAACACTTTGACACATCTGATTATCCTCTCGATTACCCCAACTACTCAACTAAAAACAAGAAGGTGCTGGGAAAGTTCAAAGATGAGGTGAACGCACAAATAATTAATGAGGTTGTTGCTTTGAGACCAAAAATGTATGCAATTGATGTGGCTGGTGATATCAAGAAAAGGGCAAAAGGTGTTCAAAGATCAACACTC